>MU106383.1:0-27333 GCA_012274485.2 Sinapis alba | reverse complement strand
TGTAAGATGATTTTGAATGAATAAAGATTTTATAAAGTACGGGTTCCATATGATATTAGTCCTTGTCCGGGACGAACTAACTATCGAGTATTGCTTGGTCGGGTTGAAAAGCCTTAAGTGATATCCGATAGGAGCGTCGATGTTCTCAGATTTCTAGTCCAAGGAACTCGGAAGTATTCGAGAACCTCGGGTCAGCTTTCAGGGAGCATCGACCGTGTCATTTCCGGTCATCTACGATCGGGGGTGTCACAGTGTCGACCAATGATCTGAGCTCGAGAGCGATCGATGCAGCACACTTGCCATCAATCGATGATCAAAGCCCAAGACAGAAAGACAAAAATACATTGGACGAGTTTTGACCTAGAATTAAGGTTTTATATTTATGTCTTGACAGAGACATGACAGAGAGAACACCATCATAATAGAGAGAGAGAGAGAGAGACAAAGCATTTTTAGATTCATTTTGTATTAGGAGAGAAAGGAGAGACTCCTTCAGATTCCTCCTAGGACTCCTTTTGTTTTTAATATTTTATATCATATCTATTATAGTCATCTATGATTTTTGTGACAAAGATCATGCTTGAGTACTTACTAATTAGATTCAGGGTTGTATGATAGCTTCTATGGATTAGCCCAAAAATATGATTATTAGGTTAAGTTAATATCCATCAATTGAGTTGTGCTTAATGCTTGCATCCTGGAGTAGCTAACTAGGATCTTGATGATAGGACATGGACAACTACGAGAGTAGGTTCTGTGCCAGAATAGATTATGTTGAACTAGGCTGTTAGATACATGCGAGAGCTGGTCTAATTAGGCTGGTGAACTTATCAAATCTCGTCCACACTTCCTTTTGCTCGCATACGAGAGTTGGGGTTAAAAGGGTCATAATAGTTAACATTTGAGTTCTAGAATATTTACATTTTCACGCCTCCTATCCATTATAATTCATAAAGCTTGAAACCTTAGATCTAGTATATTTACATTTATATTTACATCTAGAATATTTCCATATTTGCATTAGTAGCATATTTCCATATTGGATCCTACTTGTTGACAAGGAATATTTTCTTAATATGGTTATTTATTACTAATATATATATTCACCTATCTTAGTCTTTAGAAATAAGAAATCTATTGTGTGCCTTTGCTCTCTGTGGATTCGATCCCTAAGTACTACACTTGATCTCTTTTGACAAGAGTATTATAGAGTGTGTTAAGATTAGGGTTAATTTGACAGTAGATTGTTTAGGATATTCATTACCCTGCTAGAACAAAATACACACCACGTCAAATTTGGCACCGTTATAGGAGAGCATAAATCGCCATTAGATTTAATTTCTAGGATTTAGTCTAGGTTTGTTACTTATTTTTCAAGTTACTAATAATTTTTCTTTTCCTTGTTTTAAGGTACATACAAAGAAGCATCAACAGCAACGAAGGATAAGAATTGATCGCACTCTCTGACCCTGACAGAATTGAATGCTCGATCCGTAAAGAAAGACAACAAGCATCGATTGACGACACTAGTACCGCGTCGACCGACACTTCTTCACGTACCGTATCGACCATCATCCGAACTCTACCGTCGACCAACACCGATCACTCCGCATTGATCGACGCCGACCCACATTCATCGATCGAAATCAACATCTCTTCATCGAACGACGCTAACCTCTTAGCACCGATCAACGACATCCAACCCGCATCGATCGACAAACACAGAAGAGTTCAGATGGTTGCTACCTTGATACTGATTAGGGATGAGAACGGAGACTTGCGTGACCCTGACGGTCACCTGTGTAATGCAACAGGTCAGAGATAGACGATCAGGGGACTATAATCCATGATGCAGAAGCAGAAGCAGACGCTCCAGAAGCTCAACCTGAAGCTAATGTCCAAGCTTCTCAGAGAACACTGGCTGACTACAACCGTCCAGACCAGTACTATGCCAACAGATCTTCCATTCGTCCTCCAGCTTTTCAAAGACACGATTTTGAAATCAAGCCCGCCTTCTTCGGACTTGTAGCACATACACCCTACCATGGCCTGCGACATGAGCAACTTATGGATCATCTACAGAAATTTGAGGATCTAGTGACTGCCATTAAAGCCAATGGAGTCCCTGAGGACTATCTTTTCTGTAAGCTCTTCAAGTACTCACTTGCTGGAGAAACTTCATATTGGCTCAAGCAGTTACCACCAAGATCCCTGACATCCTGGACTGACATCAAGAATGCTTTCTTGCGCAACTTCTTTGATGACACGAGAGCAAAAGATCTGGGAAGCAGGATCGCCACCTTTTCACAAGACCCTTCGGAATCCTTCAGAAATTCCTGGATCAGATTCAAATCATACCATAGAGATTGTCCATATCATGGGTTCAACGAATTGCAACTTCTCAGCACTTTCTTTAGAGGTATTGGACTACAGTACCAGATGGCTTTTGACACAACCAGTGAGGGGAATTTCAGCACCAGGAGTCCTGAAGAGGCTACAAGGTTGATTGAGAATCTGGCATCCCGCAGCAGCACCAAGAACACAGATTTTGAGAGGAAGAAATCAACTCCATCAATGAGCAAGGAGCAGATTGAAGAAGTCAAGGCAAAGTTGGATAGTGTTCAGAAGTTTCTCAGGAAACAGGTCACCTTTGCAGAGGTGGAAGCAATGGAGTCAGGAGATGATGAGATTGAACAGGATGTGAACTACCTTGATGGGAATGGTTTCCAGAGACAAGGGAATCAAGGTTTCAACAGAAGCTCCTATGGGAATGGTCAAAGGAGTAACTTTAATCTGAATTCACAGAGAAGGCCCCCTTCAACAACAACAAAACATATGAGTCCTCCTACTATCAGAACCCTCCTCCCGAAGCTCAAGGAAGCAAGATTGAAGCAATGGTTGATAGAGTTTTGGAGGGACATCTGAAGATGACAGTGGAATTCAATGGAAAGATAGATGGCATGTACCTCAACCTCAACACCAAGTTCGAAAATCTCAACACCCATGTGAAGAAGCTAGAGAATCAGGTGATTCAGACAAGTGAAACTATTATGAGACATGAGATCCTAATCAAGGAGAAAAAAGAGGCTGGACAGAGTCACCACGTCAATGCATTAACTGATGATGATTTTTGGGTAGAAGTTAAGAGAGAAAGGCTGCCAAAGAGAGATTCCCGTGTGGAAAATTCGTGTTCGTCCGACAGGTCGCACATGCATCAATGACACAGGACAAGGCGCATCGATCGGCGTCACCCATGGAGTTAACAGTATCGGGGAAACCCTCAACCATCAATCGATGGAGAGACTGTATAATTGATAGATGGTTTCCCACAACAAAACGTGTTCATCTACCGAAGATTATGGATGTGACAACTCCATAGCAGAGGATCATTCAGGAAAAGAAAAGTGATCCTGGGAAGTTCGTGATTCCATGTTTGATTAAAGGGCACGAGTTTCCCAATGCCTTTTGTGATACTGGATCATCAGTGAGCATCATGCCATAAACTATGGCAGAAGAGCTTAATCTGAAAGTGGAACCCTCCAACGATTCTTTCACATTTGTAGATTCTCAAAAGTGAACTCAGGAGGGATAGTAAAAGATGTTCCAGTGCAAATCAACAACACGTTGGTCCCAGTAGACTTCCATGTGATGGACATCCAGATTGATTGGAATTCCTCACTACTACTTGGGAGAGCATTTATGGCTACAGTGGGAGCCATCTGCGATATGAAGCAAAACAGGTTGTATCTATCCCTAATTGATCAAAAAAAAATTATGAACCTGTTAAGAATAAGAACAAGGCTACCCTGATTGAGTTGTCTAATGATGCCGAGCTTGTGGCCACATGCTTCTGCAATTATGAGTTCAACGAGGAGTCTGAGGATGGAGCATCGATCGACACCCAACCTAGAGCACCGATCGACACGTTTGCTACTCAGCAATCGGTCGACACCCACCCTTTGTTATCGATCGACGATCTAAGCCCAGAAACGAGGAACACCTGCCATGCGGATGGCAATTACACCCCAGCCTACCTCGACTACGAAGAAGATTACAAAGAGGAGGAGTGAATCGAGCATTGTGGTACCGCACTGGAAGAGGCTGGTGTTTTCCAAATTTCCCATCAATTCGGGAAATCGACATCGATCGACGGCAACCATACACCATCGATCGATACTGACCAAGAAGACGAGTCTGAACTTGCCAACAAAGATTAAGATCTGTTCAGACAACAACTTGGTAATCACGCATCGATCGACGGTTACCATACACCATCGATCGACGGAGAGCTGATTGAATATCACGTTCTTGTATCAGATGACGCCAGCTGGATGAAAGTGGAGAGACGCGCATCGATCGACGCATCCCATTCAGCATCGATCGACATCGAGAAGCAGAAGATCGAGAAGATTCGTAATATTCCCTACACACCTCCACATCTTAGAAGACAGAACGCATCGATCGACGTTACCATTCCGAAGATCCACAAACTTCGTACTTCAACTGCCTACTATCCGGAGAATTCAGCATCGATCGACAAGACACGCCAAGCATCGATCGATGGCTGTATCAAGCATGGAACGAGAGCTTATGATGCTAAAGGCAAAAGAATTTTCCATTGGGAAAAGAAAGATGAGTATGGCATCTATAGAGATGAGAATGGTAATGCACAAACTACAGACGGAAGAGTGGTGAATTTTCAAACTGAAGACATCATAGCAGTTCTATATAGAGCTACTATGTTTGAGCAGAGCTACATATGTCTACCGAAACATGCAGCAAGGATCAGTATGCCTATGGAAGATCAAAGGACATACAGCAGAACAGAAATTGATGATATTGTGCATGAGGTCTACAAAGCTCAAGAGATGTCACTGGATGAATTCTACACAAGGCTTGATGATGTCTATTATCCTATAGACAGATGCCTTACCAGTCTTACTACACGCATGGATGAGATGAAGGAAGATCTGGATAATATACAAAGACAGCATGCGATTAGGCCAGACGAATGAGCATCGATCGACGGCACCCTACGACCATCGATCGACACTGAAGCCAACCGGCAGAAGACAGCAGCAGAAACATAACTGGAAGATTGGTTTGATGAGATTGTTTTTTCTCAGAGCCTAATAAAGGAAGATATTTCTCAACAACTAGAAGATATATCAGAGACTACAGCTGCAAGACTTAGAATGCTACAGCGCAGTATTGAGAACCTACAAAGAAGAATGCATTCAATGGAGGTTGCTAGAGAAGTTACAAAGAATGAGAAAACCAGGAGTGATGAAGCAATGAGGAGCTTCATTGGTACATGGTTTCAGATGAGCAGAGAAGATGTAGACACTTGTTTTGCAAGTGTTTATCCACCTCCATACTAGTCAGAATGTTCAACGTCGAGACTAAGACTATAACCAAGCACTGAGTGGGAGGCAACGTACTGCTTAGTAAGTTTTAATTATTCTCTTGATTACATTAGTCTAATTTTGGATTTTACTATATTTTTACAGGTTTTGAAGAAAAAAGAACATGACTCTGCACATAGCATCGATCGACACTTGATCATTGTCAATCGACAGAGTATCCCCCGCATCGATCGATCGCCACTTAACTGTGTTGATCGACGGTCACCATCAGCAGGCAGGTATACCATTTTTCCTTTATCAAATTGTGTCCTTATGATTTATTTTTCTCACAAATCTCGGACTAAATAACACTCGTGATAGTATTGTTTAAGTCTAGGGGAGGTTTACTAATATTGTTTTCTATTTTTGAGTTTTTGAGATTTATACTTATAAAAAAAAAGAGCAAGAACTTACCGGTCAGACATCGATCGACGCCACATAGTCACCATCAATCGATAATGGATCGCGACCATCGATCCACATGTCATTCCTCGCATCGATCGACACTCATTACAGAGTCTGGTATCGGGTTTCTTACTTAAACTATTACTTATGATTTAAATTTTTCATAATCAAACTGAGGTGGATTACACCGGGGACAATGTAATTTAAGTCTGGGGAAGGTTCGCTAACGCTACTTGTTTTTTTTTGAGTTTTATTTGCTATCTATATAAGTTTTTCATAAAGTTTTATTAAGTCAAAAAGGGATTATGATCAAAATTTATTATTGACTAACAACAATTTAGCACCATTCTTAGAAGGTTGTTTGCAGAGATTACTAGAGATACTAAAATGGATCATCCTGCCACTATATCACACTTGCTTAGAAAGTTTGAAGGAACCAAAGCTGATTTCCAACACTAATCCTGACATTATCAGCTTGATTTGGGGCTTGGTATACACTGGATCGGGTTTCTTCTGCAAGTCTGTAGGTACAAGTCATTGTACCTTTGGTTCCCTTCTCTCTCTCTCTTCAGCATCTACTTTAAAGTCTAAAAGATTGAGATGATTTCCCAAGATGCAGATGGGTAGGTACATTACCTATGACCCCATTATTCTAATTCAAAGGAATGATCACACATTGCTGGAAGCGAGGGGTAGGTAAATTACCTATGACCCCATTATTCACCTACAACTTTGCCCAAAAAGAAAAAGAAAAAAGAAAAAGAGAAAAAAAATAATAAGAAGAAGAGATCTAAAAAGATTCAGAGAAGAGAGAAAAAGAGGGAAGAACGGGATCAAAGAGGATTTTGTACCTAGTTGTTCACATACTTGCAGAGGTAAGAACCCATGTGTCCTTTGATCGATACTCCCAAGGTAAAGCATTCACTTTTATTTTAGGCAAAGAAATGAGATCAGTAGAGGGGTGAGTCAAGCTAGTATTTGCTAAGTTGTTGGTAGAATGGATTTGGTTGCTATACTAGGATAGGGTATATAAAGTTTCTATGTTATTGACTTGATAGGATGTGGTTGCAACAAAGTAGGGTGATAGTTATACTTAGATATTATGTGAGTCCCCACTTTTCAAAACCTCTTTCACGGACTTGTTTGCTTGAGGACAAGCAAAAGATTAAGTCAGGGGTAGTTGATATAGCCTATTTATTACCAGTTTTAGGCCATATTCTAGGATCTATTTAGAGTCTATTATGTGTGTCTAGGCTATGTTTTAGTATATTTACAGGTCCAGGAACGTTTTGGAGATATATGAGATACTTGGAGCTTTGGGAGCATTTAGAAGAGAAGAATCCGTAACTGATCATCTAGGGAGTCGATGAAGCCATCGATAGATGGATCACACACGGCGTCGACCAATGATCTGAGCTCGAGAGCGATCGATGCAGCACACTTGCCATTGATCGATGATCAAAGCCCAAGACAGAAAGATGAAAATACCCTAGACGAGTTTTGACCTAGAATTAGGGTTTTATATTTATGTCTTGACAGAGACAAAGAGAACAACATCATAATAGAGAGAGAGACAAAGGATTTTTAGATTCATTTTGTATTAGGAGAGAAAGGAGAGACTCCTTCAGAGTCCTCTTGGAACTCCTTGGGTTTTATATTTTATATCATATATATTATATTCATCTATGATTTATGTGACAAAGATCATGCTTGAGTATTTACTAATTAGATTTAGGGTTGTATGATAGCATCTATGGATTAGCCCAAAAATAGGACTATTAGGTTAAGTTAATATACATCAATTGAGTTGTGCTTAATGCTTGCTTCCTAGAGTAGCTAACTAGGATCTCGATGATAGGACATGGACAACTACGAGAGTTGGGTCTGTGCCAAAATAGATTTTGTTGAATAGGCTGTTAGATACATGCGAGAGCTGGTCTAATTAAGCTGGTGGGCTTATCAAATCTCATTCACACTTCCTTCTGATTTCACCGTTGATCGACACTAGGCCTCAGCCGTTGATCGTTGGTCATTCTTTTTGCTCACATACGAGAGTTGGAGTTAAAAAGGTCAGAAAAGTTAACATTTGAGTTCTAGAATATTTACATTTTCATGCCTCCTATCCATTATAATTCATAAAGCTTGAAACCATAGATCTAGCATATTTACATTTATATTTACATCTAGAGTATTTCCATATTTGCATTAGTAGCATATTTCCATATTGCATCCTACTTGTTGACAAGGAATATTTCCTTAATCATGTTATTCATTACTAATATATATATTCACCTAGCTTAGTCTTTAGAAATAAGAAATCTATTGTGTGCATTTGCTCTTTTTGGATTCGATCCCTAAGTACTACACCTGATCTCTTTTGTCAAGAGTATTATAGAGTGTGTTAAGATTAGGGTTAATTTGACAGTAGATTGTTTAGGATATTCATTACCCTGCTAGAACAAAATACACACCACGTCAACAAACCATCCCGCCCTAGGGCAGGGACGTTGCTCGATAAGTCACCTTGCCCTAGGGAGGGGACATTGCTCGACAAGTCACCCCGCCCTAGGGAAAGGACATTGCTCGACAAGTCACCCAACCCTAGGGTTGGGATGTTGCCCGATCAAAACCATCCCGCCCTAGGGCGAGGATGATCCACGGGTCAGTCCATCCCGCCCTAGGACGGGGACAGTTTACGACTCAAGCTGTCACATCCAAGGACAGGCCATGCATGAGCTCTCAAAGTTCGTATAAAATGAATCCTTGTTTCTTCTTGACTGGACTTACCATTAAATTTTTGAGATAAAAACCGCAAGACTCGTCTTTCGTAAAAATTCGACACTCGGTCGTATGGAATGGCACTGGTTAACTTCACACCATCTTCGTTATAAATATACGATGATTGACCATTGCCTTAGGAAACTAATCCTACAAGTACTAGCATCATACGGAAGGCGTTTTCTCCGAAAGAAATCGTAAAAAATGCCTAAGTCAGAAAACAGCCCAAGAGGGTCCAAATACGAAAAAGGCCCACTTACTCTAGACGAGAAGGAACCCATATGTTATGACGGTTTACTTAGTTTTCAAAGCGATAAATGGAAAGAGATAAATATCAAATTTCCCGGATAAACATGAAAATCAAGAAAGATAAGGAAAGCTTCCGCGAATGGATAAACTCAGATTGGGGCATATCGGGAAGGACGCAACCAACCCTGGAGGGGTATATAAAGAGGAGTCAAGACAAAACAAAACAAAAAATCCAAAAATTAGACCTAGGAGCCTCATGTTAGCTTTAGAGAACTAAGAACTTAGGCGGCTAGACTAGAAAAATTCATACTTAGAACGTTTTTCCGCATTGTTTTGCGATTCTCATTGTTAACGTTTCTCTATTCAGTCTTGTTTTCGGTCAAAATCTGGAGCTCTATTCATCTTATTCAATAAAATGCCTTTGTGCAATTCTCAGTCGATATTATGTTGTCTCTTTCTTTTTTGTATTCATATGTTTTTCAGATAGTCTGGATCCTCAAGGAAAGTCGAGAACCTCGGCTTTCCTCCATTAACCAAAACTGATAGTGTGAATTTCGGTTCCCACATAAGCTCTCGTGTAAATGTAGCAATCATGCTCCTCAAATTGTCAGGTCTAGCATCATCAAACAAATTACACAAAAAGGCGTTCTTAATGTATGTCCAGGATGTAAGACATCCTGGTGGTAGCTACTTAAGCCAATATGAAGCATCTCCAGGAAGTGATTACTTGAAGAACTTGTAGAGAAGGTTGTCCACAACGACTCCATTGGCTCTGATAGAAGACACTAGATCCTCAAACCGTTTCCAGATGGTCCATCGGATGCTCATGTGGTAGACCATGATAAGGTGTATGTGCCACAATGGTGAAATAAGAAGGCTTCAGTTTGAAATCGTTCCTCTGGAAAGCTGAAGGACAAATAGCATATCTGTTGGTGTAGAATTGATTTGGACAGTTGTAATCAGCCAAAGTTCTGGGTCAAGCAGCCTGAACATTCTCCTCAGCTACAGCCTGAGAATTTGCTGCAGCATTAGAGTTGGTGGAATAACTGCTTCAAGATCATGGATTATAGCCCCATGATCATCAAGTCTCTGACTTGCAGCATTACGCAGATGACCTTCAGGGTCATGCATGTCTCCATTTTCATTCCTAATAAGCACTAGAGTCACAACCATGTCTCCATTTTCATTCCTAATAAGCACTAGAGTCACAACCATGTTGTCTGCTCGCTGGTAAGTGTCGCCTTGTTCTCGAGTAAGAGTGTCGATTGTTGCTTGCTCGAAGGAAGTGTCGACTGATGAAGATGATGTTGTGTCGATCGATGCTATCCGCTTTTCTTTGCGGCTGGTACGCTTCAGAAGTGCAGGGTGTGAGAATAACATATTCTTTTCCTTGTTGCTTCTGGCACTGATGGACATGCACCTGAAACAGAGAAAGAAAAATTTTATAAGTAACTAAAACCAAAAGTAAAACCTAGACTAAACCTATAAATTGAGTTTAGTGGTGAATCTGATGATCTCCGGCAACGGCCCCAAATTTGATATCACTCAAATTACCCTAGAGAGACTTTACTCTCTCTCAGATAAGAGATTCAGTTGCAGTATTTATGGATCAAAACCACATAGAGCGTGGGCAAAAATAAACTCAACAATTAAGATCAAACAAGGTAAATCCCTTATATACTAAATCACAAGTCACTCAAGCAATAAAAATTTGACATGTGTAATTGTTTAAAAAAATTTAAAATTATACCAAAAATAATAATTTAGAAAAAGAAAAAAAAAACCACAACCATATATATGTTTTTCTAAACCCATTGCACTACTCATGATTCTTTTTATTTATCCACGAACATATAGATTTTAAAATTTTAGTATCATACATTAAGTATATTAAATGTCATTAATCAAAGAAACTTAAATTACAAATAAAAAAATTAGAGAAAAGTACTGAAAACAAAAAACATAAAAAACTAAAACAGAAAAGCTTCAAACTAATATTTATATCAAACAAGCTATTTAAGATCAGTCTAAAAATATTTAAACAAATCTAACTTCAAGTTTAAAGTTTGTTTGTGGTTGATTAATGATAAGTATGTTAATATTTTCTTTTTTATATATATATATATATATATATATTATATCTTTATGATAAATCAAAGTTAAGTACTACATATTATTTTTCTTTATGATAAATCAAAGTTAAGTACTACATATTATTTTTAGTAATATCATAAATAAATATAATTTAATTTTATCTGTAAGCAAAAATATTTTCATGCATAGTATGGGCTCAATACTAATATATTATAAAGCAGTAAACAGAAGACAAATTGGTTTGTAACAATTAGATGAAATAGCTAAACTTAGGGTTTCACGAAATCTGGATTATAGAGATGTAGAAGTTAAGGGTGTTGTGTGAATAATAATCCTAAAACTCGAATTATAATGTAAAGATATCCAATTGTCTATGTGATTCTTATAAATTGTCTAAGTCCAGTGTTCCAGCTCTCGCTTGTGAACACGGAATAAGTGTCCATTGATGCTACCTTTCTAGTGTTGATCGACACTACCTTAGGTTGGTTTTCTAGTCCTAGCTCAGAAGAATCAATTCAGGAAGAGAACCTACTGACGTAGTTGTCTACAATCCTAAGTTCAGGGTTCGAGTTAGCTACTCTATAACGCAAGCAGTAAAAACAATTCTAATGAAAGATATCTTATAAATTCACTCTAGCAATTCTATAGTTTTGGCTAATCCATCAAAACCCTGATAAACTATAAATCTAGCAAAGGAAACTACTCAGATAGTAGAATAAATCATAACATAAGTATGAATAAAATGCATAGAATATAATATAGTTAGGAAATCAAAGGAGTTCCAATACAAGCTCTAAAAGAGTAGTCGTGTAATTAGGTAAAACTCAGTAAGGGGTAGTCTTGTAATTAGGTGGATCTTTTCGATTAAGTCGGCTTATCTTGAGTCATACCTGTCTGGTTCGGGTGTCGATCAGTGCCAAGGTGGCAGTGTCGATCGACACTTTCCTCTCTTCTCAACTATAACTTCTTAAGCTACAAGTTTCTTTTATTTTAGCTCCAGAATTCTCCATAATCACCCTATTGCTCCAAAGGATGCCTCGACCTGAAAAGACTCTAAAACAGACTCCAAACACATATAATAGACTCTAAAAAGGACTTATGCTATGGCTCAAAAAGGTAAATTTCATAGCATATGAAAACACTATTCGTATGACAGAAACATGAAGTAGAAAAATCATTTTCTACCCATCAAACATCTCAGCGCTAAAAACTTTGGCATACTTGAACTGCCACTCTCAGCCGAAACTCTTTAGCATTCGGCCAATTACGCCTCCTCTTAAAAGTCCGAACCAGAACTCGGCATCCCCTTTGTGGACAATTCTAAACTAGCATGACCTTAATGTTAACACAAAATTTCCATGGTCTAATCCTTGACCTACAACGTCCTCAGCTATGCAGCTGAACAAAACCTTCACACCAAGCCAAAACGTTTGAGCGACTACCGCTCCATCAAATCACTCAACGGAAAAACGATATCCATGATTCATCTAATAAATGCTGAGTGATGACTTCACCAATAATTATCGTATAACCCAAAAAAACAGAAATCATATGATAAATTCTTCATAACAAGACTCATTCCAAACAACCAAATTGTTAAGGGAAAATACAAACTTTTTGTCACTCGACCAAGTTCTACATAATGTACAAAGAAATTTAAGTCCGCAACGTTTCACCTAAAAATGCGGAAATTGAGAAAACACTCGTAAGCAGGCTCATAGAGTTATATGATACATCATCCCTAAAACACACACAAAATAAATCTCGGAAGGCCAACTCTTCACAAAGCACATTGAAGGAAATGTTTCTTCCCAAGGACAAATTTTTGTGACCCCTTGGTCATATTACCTCAATCAAAAATCAAGCAATTTAACATCCAAACAGAAACAATAGTTTGGCTGCATGCAAAACATCCGCAAACAAACCAAAACGTTTCATTACCACAAGGTCAAGACAAAACTTTTAACACTGCAAAAACACTTCTAAGCCCACAAACATTTCAAACAAGAAACACGGCATACAAAAGAAAATTTCTATATGAAAGACACTTTCGATTAATTCGCTATACAAACAAACATTAGCTGCAAGAGAAAAAATCCACAAACAAACCAAATTGTTTCTTGATCACAAGGTCAAACAAGACCTTCACGACAAACGCTAAAACCTTCTCTAACACATTCTAATAACATAAAATTTTACTCGAAAGAAAAATCCAGTCTTTAGTGCCATGAGACGTCGCAAACACTCAAAGAACCAAAATTCGACGTAAAATATCTTCCTAGATGAAAGTTTCGTCTCAGAAACTCAAATAGTCATATGCACTAACATCTTCTAAAACACACACTCTTTGCAAAGACTCAAACTCAAACTGTAATACTTAACATCATGTTTGTTCCTGATCACAACAAACGAACTCTAACGTCCTGAACAGACTTTGCCATCTCCCTAAATAGGGATATGCTCTCAGAAATCCGACACAAGGATAATAGTGGACTATAAAAAGAAATTCAAAATTTTGGTCAGCCCTTCCAAAGACTTCATCATTGTCTTTGGAGAGATGCTCAGTTCCCGAATGATGCAAGTCACATAAGCAATAACTTTTTGCAGACATCAATATTAAACAGGAATCATTCGAAACCACAACGGGTGATTTAAGCAGAAACAGTCATTGCAAACCCTAAACTAATAGTAACTCTAGGTCTTTCCCTAACCCCAGCACACTCGTCTCGAACATCTCAACACATAGAATCAGCGAACCAGATACGAGATCCCAAAACATGCCTCTTTCTTGATATTTGCGCATTTATGGGACTTTTGGAATACAGGCCTTCAGATATTCTCATCTTACACAACGACAAGTATCACGATCCACTGAGCATCAGAAATCAGATGACAACTCACACTCTTTTTCTCTGTTTTCGCGTATGGCTGCTCTAATGTTTTTAAAAGGCAACGATCCACAATTTTCCAAGTCCGGACAAAATTCCTGGAAGCCCATCAAAGGGAAGGGATTCAAATCCACATGCAGCCAGTCCCAAACATAAAAAAAAAACATGGTCATATTTTGGCGAAACAAACAGCCTATAAAGCTAATATCAAGGCCAACAAAGGTCTAATATAAAATGCCATCGGCAGCAACATGTTCGAAAATCTCCACTCGATACATAACTAGGCCATAAAGGTCCTAGAGCTGGGAATTTTTGAGTCAACCCGCGGGACCCGCCTCGTTTGACCCGCCGCGGGGTGGTTGCAGGTCGAGTAATTTGGATTTTCGTGGGTTGCGGGGCGGGTGCGGGTTAAGAATTTTTTTCCCGGGGCGGGTGCGGGTCAACCCAAATTTAAATGCGGGTCCCGTGAACCCGCAAAAAAAAAAATTAAAATTTTGTAAAAAAATTATTTAAAAAAAATCATTAATATTATTAAAAATTATATTTTATTATTTTTAAAATATATATATTAAAAAAATATATATATTTAAATAATAATTTTTATTATTATTTAATTTACCCACGGGTCAAGCGGATTACCCGCGGGTTTTAGCGGGGCGGGTGCGGGTTGGATAAATTTGTCTTGCGGATCAAGCGGGTCAATTTTTTTTTTTAAAAACACTCATCAACCCGCGGGTTGCGGGTAGCGGGTAGTGGATTGACCCGATTCCCAGCACTAAAAGGTCCCACTGGAAAACATGTGGTAAAAATCTTAACTCTAAAATGAACTACGAAAGGCTTGATCCCTTCAAAAAGGGTACATAGGCAGCCTTCATAAGGCGTAGCCCCAATCTTATCATACTCTGTTCTTATAAAAAGAGAAAAGAGTGTGAAATCCAATATACCTTTCAGAAAAAAAGTGGATTCATCACGAAAATTCAAACGAGCTAGGGGGCTAACTGTTGGGGTCAAAAATTATCACGACAAAATCAACGGCTAAAATCTTTCGAAAAAGTATGCCTTAAATAAATATAAGTCTGAAATGTCAACGAAGCTACACTGGATAAGCCAAGACAATCTTCCACAAAACAACTCTCGACATATCTTCACGGAGAGACTTGCGTAGAACGAACAAAATAGTTCTGAAAGTTTACAAAGCGATCAACAGAGAGTATGGGAACGGAAGATAGGCATCATCACCTCTCATGAGCTCACCAAGTCACCTTAGAGCTCTCTCTCTCTCTCTCTCCCAAGTCGCCACACACACTCCTTCTCTCTCCCATCTTGCCCCACATAGCTCACCAAGTCGCCTAAGAGCTCTCTCTTTCCCCCAAGTTGCCACTCACACTCCCTCTCTCTCTCCCATCTCTCTCCACAGAGCTCACTAAGTCACCTCAGAGCTCTCTCTTTCTCTCTCTCCCAAGTCGCCACACACACTCCCTCTCTCTCCCATCTCACCCCACAGAGCTCACCAAGTCGCCTCAGATCTCTCTCTCTCTCTCTCCCAAGTCTCCACACACACTCCCTCTCTCTCTCTCTCAACTCGCCCCACAGAGCTCACCAAGTCGCCACACAGATCACCAAGTCGCCACACAGATCACCAAGTCGCCACACAGCTCCTCATGTTGGTCAAAGTTGCCACACACCTTCTCCTCTTGGTCAAAGCCACCACACACCTTCTACTCTTGGTCAAACTCACCACACACCTTTTCCCTTTGGTCAAAGTCACCACACAGCTCTCTCTTTGGCTCCATGTCACCACACAAGATCCTCTCTCTCTTCCATGTCGCCAGTAAGCTTTCTCATTGTCCAATAAGGCTCTCATCAATTTTTCCTCTGAATCTCGATCGAAATATCTTTCATTTCGTCGAAATCTGAGTTTACATTGAGATTTTACAAAGAAAACAAGCAAGACGTTGCTTTCTCGGAAAAGGTCAAGTCAAATGTCAGGGCGATACTGGTTAGTTTAACACCTTCGTATCTTCGAGTAAATGGACTGGCTTGCATCAGTTTATAGGGCCAATGACATTAAAACCGTATGTAAAACAAATCAACGATTTTTGGCTTAGAAAAATTGTAAAAATGCATAAGTCATCAAATGATCTGAAATGGCCTAAAACACAATAAAAGCTCACTTACGGTTTAAAGCCAGAACAGGACCAAAAGAAATGGCAGTTTACTCTATCTGAACCAAGAAAATGGAAGAAAATGATAAATATCAAGTTTCCGAGATAAACATTGATTTTTGGAAACATAGGGAAAATTTTCCGAAAAGGATAAACTCGAATCAAGGCGAAAAAGGAAACACGACCGACCTTGGAGGCATATATAAAGAAGACCAAGTTGAGAAGCGAAGAGACATAAATTTTTAGCAACTTAGACACTTAGAGAGATTTTTAGCAATTTTGTTTTTGTTATCGAGCTGCAACTCAAACAAGGTTTAGGGCATAGGTGGTTACAACTAGAGAAATTGCTGACAACTCTTGCTGCCATAGCTCTTACAACATGTTGTTTCACCGCAACGCTCTTAAGCGGAAACGACTTAATAAGATCTTTCTCTTTACTCGCAAATTAATATTTAGTTATCTCATGTTTTGTTACTCATTATTTGATCACTTGTCATTGGCTTACTATATTTCTGTGACCTCAGGGAAAGTAAGGAATTCTTTGCTTTCTTCTGTTCATTGAAATCGACAGTGCGAATTTCGGTTCTCATAGATTCTCCTACATAAATTTATTGGAACTCCATTGGTTTTATATATGATTTCTATTCAGTTTATGATTTGTGTTTAAGCTTTCATGTATGAGTAGTTCTCTTGTTAGATTTAGGGATTTCATGAACTTAATGTCAAACTGCTAATCATAGGATTGTTAAGGTTATCTATTTTCTCCACCAGAATTGTTTATCATACTTGTTTCTAGAGTAATTGGAATGGTACAAGAGTGTGACTGACTTCCTGAACCTAGAATCATAGGATAATTGGAATAGCGCGAGAGGGTGACTAATAACTTGAATTTGAACCCTGGTGGATTAGATACCTAGGCACATACAAGATTTGGTCTAGGGTTTAGTAGACAAATCGAATTGGTTCTTAAAACGATTTTCTGAAAGAAGTGTCGATCAACCCTCATTAGTATCAATCAATACTCATTAGTATCAATCGACACTATTTCTAAATTTGCATATGAGAGTTGCAATTTTAGGGTTTAGACATATTATTAATAATTGCATGTGAGAACTAGGTTACTTACTTACTTGCTTATTTCATTCGAGTTCTGGAATTGAACCTAATTAAACCCTTCGCATCAATTGATTGTAATTTGGAATCTCTATATTAATAAATCCCTAGATCTAGCGCTTTCCTCTTATAACTTATAAACTGTTCTATCTACTTATTGCTTGGTTACTGTTTTTATATTGTTTGCCTAGCTTGATCTGAAACTAAAGTCTATTGTGTGAAAGATAAGAGTTTTTGTGGATTCGATCCTTAAGTACTACACCAAACCTCTTATTTGAGAGAGTATCTTGAAGGTTAATTTCAGCATATCACAATCTATTTTGCAACCTTTGAAGAACCCTAATCTAACAAAAGAGATAACAAAAAGAACCCTAATCTAACAAAAGAGATACCATAAAACGTCGCGATAACAAAACCGTTCGATTGCCAATAAATATATAAGGTGTCATCTCGAACAATATCAAAGAGGTGAAACTGATTTCGAAACCAGGTTCACCTCTTTGTGAGAAAATGGAAATTTCCCGATTCTTGAAATGCCAGAAGAAATTCAGGTGTTAGTGGTTGAACGTGTTGTAGGTAACTCTATAAAAGATCTTTTTTGTCTGAAAGAATCGAGCAAGTCGATGAAGGTATTAGGAGATCGGCGTAGGGTATATCATTTTTACGATGTGTTATCCATTCCATGGGGTCTCAATATGCCTACTGAGTTTTTGAGATCCTGCTACACTGAGAGAAATCTCAAGGACACTTTATTTAAAGGGTGTACAGTTTTTCTACACAATAAACCATGAAGAAGATGGACTTGCTTTAATGAAGCTTGCAGCGGATGCAGGATATGAGAGTGATGTGTATACACACGCTATGACTCGGAAAATATTTTGGGATGATGAAAAGTATTTTTCTGGTTTATCAAGGGAATCAGTCGAGAGGATCGGAAACTAGTGTGATCTGTGAAATGGGGATGGGGTTTGTGGCATGGTGACCGGTTCCGCTCACAGAGGGCCCAGTTCATTGCAGCTTTTCTTCCGTCATTCTACAGTTGCCAATATGCTACTCTTTTGATGCGACAATGTTACTGCTTGTGGCACATTGATACCAGTAAGGATGACAACATGTGTGACCGCTGTTTCTGGATCAAAGAGGTGGGGCTGTTATTCCGTGACTTTGAACCGATGAGCCTGATTAGAGACACAAGGAAGTGATGAAGATGTTATCTTTTTTAATGTTCTTTTTCTATGCCATAATGTATGTATTAAAACATATTAATGTACGAAAACAATGATCGTTTGTTTACAGCTAATGAACGTTTCTCTTTACGGCTGAGTTTTGTTTCTCGTTATGGCTGAGTTATCATTTCTTACGGCTGAGCTATCGTTTCTCATTAAGGCTGAGTTTTTGTTTCTCATTACGGCTGTGTTTAGGTTCACTTACGATTGATTTTAGAGTTTAATAACGGCTGAGTTATCATTTCTCAAGTTATCTTTTCTCGTTACGGCTGTGTTTAGGTTCACTTAGGGTTGAGTTTAGAGTTTAATAATGGCTGAGTTATCGTTTATTAACGGCTGAGTTTTTAAAATGTTAAGTCTGAGTTACACAAAACATAAATGCTGAATTATGATTACAAAACATGACTAAACAAAGTATCGCCATTCCAACCCTAGAAACAACCACATTCCTCAAACACCAACCCTGACTCATACATTCATCTCCTTTTCTCTCAAATTTTGTCTTCATTCCTTCTATCTCTTTCTCCAACCGAGGAACGTTTAGTCTCAATTCTGTTTTGTCTTTGTTCATGCCACTTATCACTTACTTAATATCTTCAACCTCTTCCACCAAACGCTCATCCGCCCATTTGAATAAATGTCTTTGTTTGCACCAATATAAGCAGATCTAAGTATTACGTTTCCGAACAAGCGAAATAAGAACCAAAACAAACCTTATGATATCCTTTTGCACATCAATAATACAATCTTCCTGGATTTGTAGCGCTTCCAGATGAAAAATGTTGGAGGATTCACCACACCAACATTGTTACGGCGTTCCTCTTTCCACGTTCAAACGTCGTCTGTAATAATTTTCTGAAACACAGGATGAGAAAGACATTTTTAATCTCAAAACAGATTTTCTGAAATGCAGGATGAAACGTCTTTTACTTTTAAAATAGTATAAATTAAAACAAATAGTATAAATAGAAACAAATAGTATAAATTATCATCTAGATATTATAAAGGCCTCGATATTAGGTTTGCGCCGTATTTTCCGCACGCGCCATTATTAATCGACAACTCAGTCAAATCAAGCAAGTCGAAACGTTTCATTATTAATTAAATGTCTGAGTGATAATCTACGTTACGGCTGAGTTATAAAAAAGTTGTGGCTGAGTTATATTAAAGTTGCGGCTGAGTTATATTAAAGTTGCGGCTGAGTTATAGTAAAGTTGTGGCTGAGTTATATAAATACTCATGACTGAGTTATATAAACGTTGTGGCTCAGTTATCTTTTTTTGTGGCTGAGTTATATAAACATTGTGGCTGAGTTAGATTAAATGTTGTGGCTGAGTTAATTTTTAGGGTTAATAATTTAGTGTTCAGGGTTTATGATTATGATTTGTGGTGTATGTACAACTAGGAAATATAATAAAGAACACAAATTTAGTTGTTATGTTGTCTTACAATTACTTAAGACCTTACATTTATAATGTACAATATACAACCAAAGTTAACCATATACACCATATACAATGTACTTCCAATTCAACGTAACTTCAATATAACTTTTAAAGTTACACTACAAGAAAAAAGTTTATTGGCGACGACGTATTCCGTAGTTAATTCCTCGTAAATGAGCCTTTACGAGGAATTAACGACAAAACACATTTCATATTTATATGTTCGTCGTAACCCATATTTCCTCGCCAATTTGTCGTAAACTAACGAGGAAACGTTTCCTCGTAAAAACCAGGTTAGTAATTCGTTGTAAAATACACGTAAGGTTTCTACGTAAGGGAGACGTAAATGTTACTCGTAAAGTCCACGTAAAAGTTTCCACGTAAAGAACAGATAAATTAATACTCGTAATTATTTCCTCGCAGTATCCACGTAAACTTTTCCTCGTAAAGAACTCGAAAAGATTTCCTCGTAATGTACTCTTAAAATTTTTCCCTGTAAAGAACTCGTAACATTTTCCTTGTAATGTACTTGTAAGTTTTCCTCGTAAAATCTTCAGAAGATATATCAGATTACCTCGTTAATTTGTCGTAATCTATGAATTTGCTTTGAATATTTGGTTTTGAACAAAAGAAATATATATTCAAAATTTTTAAATTGATTTATAAATTATTAAAAATTAAAATAATAAATCAAAATGAATTTTTATAGAAATATAAAATTTATAATATAATATTAAATTTATGATACAAAATAAAAGAAAATAAAACTAGTTTGGGTTGTAAGGCTGCATGTCTTTGTAGTATTCTCGGCTCCTCTGCTCGACCGCTTCCTCTTCCTGCTGTGTGCGGGGAGGCGGCTCTGGAATGGGATATTGGTTCCGCATCGCCGCCAACATGGGCTCCCACTGAAGATTACTAGCCGTTACAACGTCTAAAAACCTCCTCTACTCCAGTCATACGAGCTCTAGTTGAGTCCAACACGAAATGCAGCATAGTGACCTCATCATCCCGTCTCTGACCATAAGACGATGTCGCTCGTGGAACATCGTTGACGGATCCAATCCCCATCGTACGTCCCTTTTTCTTAGGGACAACCTACTCAAAATTAAAGATTAATATGTTAGTTAAATTTAAAATTAAAATAAAATAATTAAATAATAACTTTTAAAAAATATAAATAGTTTACCTCCTCGTAAATCTGATCGACTTCAAGTGTCGATAGGGTGACCGGTATGGCATCGGGGGACTGCTGGGTCAGCTAGGTTTGGCAATCTTCAATCCGAGCAACCACAACGTTGTAGATTTGCACGGACCTACGATCTACAAACGGTCCAGCTATGTTCTTCTGGGTCTTCTCGTAATGATCCTTAAGAGACGGGAGAGACCCGTCTCTTTGGCCTATAAAACAATATAATATAATATTTTTACCATTTCCAGTCGGATACTGTCGTGGGGTTTTTCACCCGTAGTGTGAAGCATCGGCCCGTAGCCGTGCTCATCTCTCGTCAGACGGGGACGAAACAGCTGTTGGAAACTCTAATGGACAATGGGAGGTTTCAATAATGGATGAGACCATCCCACACTTCCGTGGTGAGCTCAGCGGGTTTCTATTGCTCATAACCCTTCACGATCCAATCGTCCTTCCAGTTGGATACCGTGTCCAATAAATGGGCTTTTGCCTTCACGGTAAACATCTTCTTCACCCTCTCGTTCACCCCAATGGACCAATGATATTTTTGCTGAAATAGAAAAATTAAATTAATAATTAGTTTAAAAATAATTAAAATCATAATTATAATTTTAAAATAAAAATTTAATAAGTAACTAATAGTAAATTATCGCAAACATTTTGGACCACGTCTTTCTGACGTGGTCCGGTGTCATTTTCCACTTAGGATGACGCTCGGAGAAGTACCCTTTGATGACATCGGTTACGCTCCGAGCGACACAACCGTCAACCCCAAACCTGAAAAAAACAAAATAAAAATATTTAAATAATTTAATATTTTAATATTTTAATAAAAAATCTGCACAAAAGAAATTTAATTATCATACCACAAAGTTTCATCTGGTCGGTCGGGGTCTAAGACCGGTAAACCTTCTCGGCGTGGCTGAGCGAGAAGATCCTCGACGGTGTACATCGCGTACGGAGCACTCGGCGGCACCTTCAAATCAGGATGAACCGCGGCCGGCATCAGAGGAGGTGCGTCATAGGGAACATGATCAGGAGGTGCGGGTGGTGCATCAAACCGAGGAACCGGAGGCGCCTGGGAGACGACTCTCTGAGATACCTGAGAATTGGGGACAAACTCCGGTGCTGAAGAAGATGATCCGGGAGCTGAAGAAGATGATCTGGGAGATGAAGAAGATGAGCCGGGAGCTGTACGGGTCCCAGGCGGACCAACAAAGCTCTCTGTAATGAGGTGTAAGCTTGTTTCCTCAAATCAATACTAATCAACAAATTTCATAAACCTATCTAAATTCCCTACACTAAACACCTATCTAAATTCCCTACACTAAACTAACCACCTAAGAAACTAGAGAGGAAATAGAGAGAGTACCTTAACTTTGAGAAGGAGAGGAGTTAGGAAGGAAATGAGAAGTGAACGGATCTCATGTATATATAAGAAATTTGGTTTCCTCGTAAATTCCTCGTGGGCTTACGAGGAATTATCAAGGCCCGTGTTTTCTTTTACGAGGAATTAGGAAGGCCCGTGTTTACATTTCGTCGTAAACTCATTGTGGCCTTACGAGGAAAGAGCAAGGCCCGTGTTTTCACTTTCCACGTAAGTTCCTCGTGAAGTTACGAGGACTTTACGAGGAAAGTGACTTACGTGGAAATAGCAAGGCCCGTGTTTTTGTTTTTACATTTCCTCGTAATTTCCTCATTACCTAACGAGGAAATTACGAGGAAATCCTGTAAATCTCTTAAACCAAACCCCAAACCCCAAACCTCAAACTAGCCTTAACTAATAAACAACTCAAGCTCTTCTTTACATTACCCCAAACCCCAAGGTTATTATCAATATCTAATGTAAATGAGTTCACATGTATTCTGTTTTGTAATCCACCAAATGATCATGCATGCACAAGTAAATGAGTTCATCGTGTTTACATTTCCTCTTATGTAATATTATTTTATATCACATGAAATATTAACTTTTTAACATGAAATACTATTATATATTTTAATTATGATTATGTAATTAATATAGTGATATAGTTTAAAAATATTTGTTTTATTCATAAAAAATTAACACACGTTCCTCGTAATTGCCTCATTAGGTTACGAGGAAACTGTCTTACGTGGAAAGAGCAAGGCCTGTGTTTTCAAGTTCCTCGTAATTTCATCGTTAAGTTACGAAGACTTTACGAGTAAAATAGCTTACGTGGAAATAGCAAGGCCCGTTTTTTTGTTTTTAATTTCCTCGTAATTTCCTCGTTACTTAATGATGGGATTACGAGGAATAATTGTAAATCCCTTATACCCAAAACCTTAAACCCCAAACCTCTAACTTCCTTAACTATTAACTCAATCTCTTCTTTACATTTCAAACCCCAAACCCCCCAAAAATATTAAAAGACTTATTCAAATCATATAATTTAATTTCCATGACTAAACAAACTAAATAAATACATGCATATTAAGTCTGAAAGGCAATCATATTAAATAAAATTACAAACTCATTCGGATACAACATTCTCATCATCACTAGAAACATCATCATTTTCATTAAACTCGTCTTCAACAGTTTCGTCTATGGTATTTTCAGGAAGATCTTCATACTCACGATTATGCGGATCAATGAGAAGGATGTCTTCCGCTTGTTGTTCAGGTTGCTCGACTTGATTGATGTGTTATTCTTGCAAAGGTGGTTCTTTTCCAATGATTATCAGTCCACTAGGTGTAACTTTAATAATGAATAACCAATTTATTCCAGATTCTCTCATCCGAGGGTATGGAAGGAAGCTAACTTGGTCTGCTTGCGAAGCTAATATGAAAGGCTCGAATTTGTTGTACCTTTGTCCACCATTGACATCAACTACACCGAATTTGTAGTACCAAACACCTCTGTTGACAATGGGGTCAAACCAAATACATTTGAAGAGGACGCATTTCAGGTTCAAAAACCCTAGGAATTCCACTTCAATAATCTCTTGCAAAGTCTTGTAGATATATGTTTCTCCTTTCACACATATTCCATAATTACTGGTCGCACGTTGTTTACCATACTCATATGTATGAAAATAAAGCCTCGTGTGAAATACATAGGTGATGTGGTGAACTTTGCCAGTGGACCTTGAACTAATTTGTGAATACATGTGGGGTACTATGGATCGTTATAATCAACCAGCAAATTAAATTCAAGAAAACGTTGAAATTAATCATACTAACGGTGAATAAAGATCATCAATCATTTACAAAAAAAATTGAGTAAATACCTGACTTTTCAACCACTTAACAAAGTGTTTTTAATGACCCTCACGAACCAGTAAATTTTTGGTCGAAAAAAATTCCGCTCGACCAGTTTGGAGTTGGTCGATCAGAATTAAAATAAAATCGACCCGGTGAATTAATGTCTCGACGAGACTGTCGTGTGGTCGAAAGACCTTCCCTTGATATATCTGGTTGAGTTTTAATTATTATGGTTGAGTTATGTTCAAGTTTGACGATATTTTACAAGAGCTAGACGAGAGCCGAAGGAAAAAGAATATTTGATAGAAAACTGTTCGGGAATATCGACCAGCTTCTTATCTTTCTGACCTGTCAAAGATTTGCACCAGCCTGCATGCTTAATTTATTTAAATTATCATGTGATTGTCACAAGCTGCCCGCCTGCTTGATCATTAAGTCACACATGTGCAAGTCACAAGCTGCTTGCAGCTTTTTTATGGAAAGGAAAGGTGAGCTGCTTGTGCTGAAGCTGGTTGCCACATGTTTTGTCAAAGCCACAGCTTTGTGTAAAGAGAAACCCTGAGCTGAAGCAACCCCATATGGTATAAAACACCTTCATCTCTCCTTCTGTTCGTTCATAACCTTCAGTAAAACCATAGAAATTTCAGAGAAAATCAGAGAGAGAAGAGAGAAAAATCAGACAGAAAAATCAGAGAAAAATTATGGAAAATCAGAGAATTAAACTAAAGAATGGATGACCCTTCTCACCATCCTATGTCTTCAATCAGTGAAGTGTGGTGTATGTAATAACTTAAGGTTGGTCGTGACTTCATCTTGGAGTTGAGAGCACCCCATGACTTGATTCTTTGATTTTAATCGGTAAGGATTTATGATTCTGTTAAGATCAATTTTAGAAAATCTTCATGTCTGGAATAAAATCTAAGCTCTGTTCTGATCATGTTTGAAGTGATCCTTTCCTAATCCACCTTTTCTGAACTGAGCTGATCTTATATAGGATGAGTAGAACTGAGCTTCAACTGAATTGATTTAATTAGTTAGGTTGAACCAAACTGCCGGAATATTAATGTTCTGAACCGAACAGATTTGATCTTGTCTAGTACTGAGCTGAGCCGTGATTTCTATGATCTGAACTTGTCTTGAACTGATCTGGTCTGAGTAGAATCAAGCTAAGCTGTTGTGAACTGATTAGAACCGGACTTAACTGAGATAAGCTGAGCTATTATAAACCGATTTAAGTTGTTATAGCTTGAACCAAACTGATCTTGAGATCAAACCACTCTGTTTAAGGTCAGTGGTAGAGAGAAGCTTGAAGTATCAACCAGATTCATCAACTAGAACCATGTTCTGTCTAGGTAAGAACTTGATCATGGACTGATCATTTTTTTAGAACCGTTTGTGAACTTATATAAGTTGATGATCTGAGCTGAGTTTAGTTTCTGTTTGAACCGAACTGAATAATCTTGAATCCAAACGTCCTATTTTGGTTCAGCTGGTCGGAGAAGTCTGAAGATCAGTCCGGGTAATCTTGTGGACTTTCTGAATCAGGCATGAAGTGGAGTGTGATTAGCTTGAACTCGAGTCCAGTCTTCCTTAGCCAATCTCAAGGATTCAATGGTGAGTCTAGATAGATGATGAATAAGTTATGAATGAGTATGCATGATTTCATACTGAATATGGTTGATTGATAAGCAAAGTCTCTTGAACTATAATTGAATGTGAGGTGTTTACTTATGTAAACACTTAAGAAATATTATGAACTATTATTTGAGGTTTATCCCAAGCCTTAGTACTTGTTCTCAAGTACTAATATATAAGTACATTATTAAATATAAGTATAAATAATGTGAAAGTCTTATTGTATACTCACTCTCCCGAACTTCCCGCATTGTCGTGAATTGGTCCTGCGATATGGAACAAGGTCACAAAGACACGATGATGGGGTCGCACCCTGGAGGCCGTGTAACTGCATGCAGCGTTAGATGTTCGAACTTGGAATATCTGATGGAGATCATTTTTATATTTGTTTTCCCGCTAGGCTCAGTTAGCCTTGGTGGTTTTCTGGCTTTAGCCTATATATAAATATATATTATAAGTATTAGTGAATGGCGGGTATCGTGGAGGTGACGTTTAAGATAAGATTTGCATTGATGGAATGAAAGGCTTTATATTATATGAGTTAAGGAATATGTTTCCACGGCATACAAATGGAGTTCATTGCTCGGGATATTATCAATATATGTTGGGGTGCAGGGTTAGACTCACTGAGTAAACTAGTTACTCACAGCGGTAGATTTATTATTCTTGCTAAGACGTTTTGTATATAGCTTATGTATAAGCTTGTTTTACGATAGCTTCAAGGTTGACCTATATCATTTTTGTAAGATGATTTTGAATGAATAAATATATAATGTATAAAGACTTTTCTAAAGTATGGGTTCCATATGATATTAGTCCTTGTCCGGGACAAACTAACTATCGAATATTGCTTGGTCGGGTTGAAAAGCCTTAAGTGATATTCAATAGAAGTGTCGATGTTCTCAGATTGCTAGTCCAAGGAACTCGGAAGAATTCGGGATGTTGGGTTGGCTTTTGGGGAGTATCGACTGTGTCTTTTCTGATCAACTATGATCGGGGGTGTCACAAAGGTGGTATCAGAGCATGGTTATACGATGCTTGAATGGGACTTGTTTCAAATATTTTTTGAGTCATAATAAGTCGCAAGGATAACTAGGATATTCTGGCGGATTCCTTCATCTTAGGATAGATAGTCATGGGTAGTTACCTTACCATTAACTTTCATAGCAGATGTACCAAAACAAACTCAATGGGGTGGAGCGTACTAACCGATTTTGATTCTGTCATGCTTCAGTTTGCTATCGTCATACTTTTCCTGCCGTGCTATTGGGTTCTACTATGGATATATTTTAGAGAAATACATGGGACAGAGTCTGTCATGTCCCTGAATCTGGCTGAGGCTTTGGGCACAGCCATGGTACGAGGAGACGTGCCAGTCAGGTCATAGGACCTAAAGACAAGCGTATCATGGCTGGAAAGGATGGTTAAGGGCCCGGAAGGGTGAGACTTAACCAGGATCGAGGGAGGCAGAAAGGAAAGAAGGTCGGAAGAATTCTAAGGCAGCTGGACCAGA
>MU106382.1:22048-122955 GCA_012274485.2 Sinapis alba | reverse complement strand
AAAAATTCAAAAATTATGACAATCTTGTTTTAATGCATTGTTGCATCCTTTACTGACGTAAGATGATGGTCAAAGAGGTTTGAATCCTTTGTTGTCTCTGTTTCTCTAGATAATAGATATTTCTTTGTGGTTATTCCACATGTTTAGGCAGTATATGATGCTATATTAAATTAATTGGTTAAAAATTATAAATAATTCCATTCACCCTGAAAGATAATTTACTATACACTAATATATATGATGAATGTGTTTTTAAGTTTTAAATAACATTAACGACTATAAACTTTGGTATATAGAGCATTTACCGAAAAACTACATATTTTCGTAGGGGTTAACCCACATATTTTAAGAAAAATTCAAAAATTATGACAATCTTGTTTTAATGCATAGTTGCATCCTTTACTGACGTAAGATGATGGTCAAAGATGTTTGAATCCTTAGTTATCTCCGTTTCCCTAGATAATAGATATTTCTTTGTGGTTTTTCCACTTATTTAGGCAGTATATGATGCTATATTAAATTAATTGGTTAAAAATTATAAATAATTCCATTCACTCTGAAAGATAGTTTATTATACACTAATATATATAATGAATGTGGTTTTAAGTTTTAAATACCATTAAAGACTATAAACTTTGGTATAAAGAGCATTTACCAAAAAAACTCAATATTTTTGTATAGGTTAACCCACATATTTTAAGAAAAATTTAAAAAATATGACAATCTTGTTTTAATGCATAGTTGCATCCTTTACTGACGTAAGATGATGGTCAAAGAGGTTTGAATCCTTTGTTGTCTCCGTTTCTCTAGATAATAGATATTTTTTTGTGGTTATTCCACTTATTTAGGCAGTATCGATGCTATATTAAATTAATTGGTTAAAAATTATAAATAATTCCATTCACCCTAAAGATAGTTTACTATACACTAATATATATAATGAATGTGGTTTTAAGTTTTAAATACCATTAACGACTATAAACTTTGGTATAAAGAGCATTTACCAAAAAACTCAATATTTTCGTAGGGGTTAAACCAAATATTTTAAGAAAAATTCAAAAATTATGACAATCTTGTTTTAATGCATAGTTGCATCCTTTACTGAAGTAAGATGATGGTCAAAGAGGTTTGAATCCTTTGTTGTCTTTGTTTCTCTAGATAATAGATATTTCTTTGTGGTTATTTCACATGTTTAGGAAGTATATGATGCTATATTAAATTAATTGGTTAAAAATTATAAATAATTCCATTCACCCTGAAAGATCATTTATTATACACTAATATATATAATGAATATGGTTTTAAGTTTTAAGTAACATTAACGACTATAAACTTTAGTATAAAGAGTATTTACCAAAAAAGTCAATATTTTCGTAGGGGTTAACCCACATATTTTAAGAAAAATTCAAAAATTATGACAATCTTGTTTTAATGCATAGTTGCATCTTTTACTGACGTAAGATGATGGTCAAAGAGGTTTGAATCCTTTGTTGTCTCCGTTTCTCTAGATAATAGATATTTCTTTGTGGTTATTCCACTTATTTAGGCAGTATATGATGCTATATTAAATTAATTGGTTAAAAATTATAAATAATTCCATTCACCCTGAAAGATAGTTTACTATACACTAATATATATAATGAATGTGGTTTTAAGTTTTAAATACCATTAACGACTATAAACTTTGGTATAAAGAGCATTTACCAAAAAACTCAATATTTTCGTAGGGGTTAACCCACATATTTTAAGAAAAATTCAAAAATTATGACAATCTTGTTTTAATGCATAGTTGCATCCTTTACTGACGTAAGATGATGGTCAAAGAGGTTTGAATCCTTTGTTGTCTCCGTTTCTCTAGATAATAGATATTTTTTTGTGGTTATTCCACTTATTTAGGCAGTATATGATGCTATATTAAATTAATTGGTTAAAAATTATAAATAATTCCATTCACCCTGAAAGATAGTTTACTATACACTAATATATATAATGAATGTGGTTTTAAGTTTTAAATACCATTAACGACTATAAACTTTGGTATAAAGAGCATTTACCAAAAAACTCAATATTTTCGTAGGGGTTAACCCACATATTTTAAGAAAAATTCAAAAATTATGACAATCTTGTTTTAATGCATAGTTGCATTCTTTACTGATGTAAGATGATGGTCAAAGAGGTTTGAATCCTTTGTTGTCTCCGTTTCTCTAGATAACAGATATTTCTTTGTGGTTATTCCACTTATTTAGGAAGTATATGATGCTATATTAAATTAATTGGTTAAAAATTATAAATAATTCCATTCACCCTGAAAGATAGTTTATTATACACTAATATATATAATGAATGTGGTTTTAAGTTTTAAATACCATTAAGGACTATAAACTTTGGTATATAGAGCATTTACCGAAAAACTCAATATTTTCTTAGGGGTTAACCCAAATATTTTAAGAAAAATTCAAAAATTATGACAATCTTGTTTTAATGAATAGTTTCATCCCTTACTGATGTAAGATGATGGCCAAAGAGGTTTGAATCCTTTGTTGGCTCCATTTCTCTAGATAATAGATATTTCTTTGTGGTTATTCCACTTATTTAGGCAGTATATGATGCTATATTAAATCAATTGGTTAAAAATGATAAATAATTCCATTCACCCTGAAAGATAGTTTATTATACACTAATATATACAATGAATGTGGTTTTAAGTTTTAAATACCATTAACTACTATAAACTTTGGTATAAAGAGCATTTAAATACCGTTAACCGACATATTTTAAGAAAAATTCAAAAATTATGATAATCTTGTTTTAATGCATAGTTGCATTCTTTACTGACGTAAGATGATGGTCAAAGAGGTTTGAATCCTTTGTTGTCTCCGTTTCTCTAGATAATAGATATTTCTTTGTGGTTATTCCACTTATTTAGGCTGTATAAGATGCTATATTAAATTAATTGGTTAAAAAATATAAATAATTCCATTCACCCTGAAAGATAGTTTATTATACACTAATATATATAATGAATGTGGTTTTAAGTTTTAAATACCATTAACGACTATAAGCTTTGGTATAAAGAGCATTTACCAAAAAACTCAATATTTTCGTAGGGGTTAACCCACATATTTTAAGAAAAATTCAAAAATTAGGACAATCTTGTTTTAATGCATAGTTGCATCCCTTACTGACGTAAGATGATGGTCAAAGAGGTTTGAATCCTTTGTTGGCTCCGTTTCTCTAGATAATAGATATTTCTTTGTCGTTAATCCACTTGATTAGGCAGTATATGATGCTATATTAAATTAATTGGTTGAAAATTATAAATAATTCCATTCACCCTGAAAAATAGTTTATTATAAATTAATATATATAATGAATGTGGTTTTAAGTTTTAAATAACATTAACTACTATAAATTTTGGTATTTAGAGCATTTACCGAAAAAGTCAATATTTGCGTAAGGGTTAACCCACGTATTTTAAGAAAAATTCGAAAATCATGACAATCTTGTTTTAATGCATAGTTGCATCATTTACTGACGTAAGATGATGGTCAAAGAGGTTTGAATCCTTTGTGTTCCCCGTTTCTCTAGATAATAGACATTTCTTTGTGGTTATTCCATTTATTTAGGCAGTATATGTTGTTATATTAAATTAATTGGTTAAAAATTTTAAATAATTCCATTCACCCTGAAAGATAGTTTATTATACACTAATATATATAATGTATGTGGTTTTAAATTTTAAATATCATTAACGGCTATAAACTTTGGTATATAGAGCATTTACCGAAAAACTCAATATTTTCGAAGGGGTTAACCCACATATTTTAAGAAAAATTCAAAAATTATGACAATCTTGTTTTAATGCATAGTTGCATCCTTTACTGACGTAAGATGATGGTCAAAGAGGTTTGAATCCTTAGTTATCTCCGTTTCTCTAGATAATAGATATTTCTTTGTGGTTATTCCACTTATTTAGGCAGTATATGATGCTATATTAAATTAATTGGTTAAAAATTATAAATAGTTCCATTCACCCTGAAAGATAGTTTATTATACATTAATATATATAATGAATGTGGTTTTAAGTTCTAAAAACCATTAACGACTATAAACTTTGGTATAAAGAGTATTTACCAAAAAACTTAATATTTTCGTAGGGGTTAACCCACATATTTTAAGAAAAATTCAAAAATTATGACAATCTTGTTTTAATGCATAGTTGCATCCTTTACTGACGTAAGATGATGGTCAAAGAGGTTTGAATCCTTTGTTGTCTCTGTTTCTCTAGATAATAGATATTTCTTTGTGGTTATTCCACATGTTTAGGCAGTATATGATGCTATATTAAATTAATTGGTTGAAAATTATAAATAATTCCATTCACCCTGAAAGATAGTTTATTATAAATTAATATATATAATGAATGTGGTTATTCCATTTATTTAGGCAGTATATGATGCTATATTAAATTAATTGGTTAAAAATTATAAATAACTTTATTCACCCTGAAAGATAGTTAATTCTACACTTATATATATATGAATGTGGTTTTAAGTTTTAAATACCATTAACGACTATAAACTTTGGTATATAGAGCATTTACCAAAAAACGCAATATTTTCGTAGGGGTTAACCCACATATTTTAAGAAAAAATCAAAAATTAGGACAATATTGTTTTAATGCATAGTTGCATCCCTTACTGACGTAAGATGATGGTCAAAGAGGTTTGAATCCTTTGTTAGCTCCGTTTCTCTAGATAATAGATATTTCCTTGTGGTTATTCCACTTGATTAGGCAGTATATGATGCTATATTAAACTAATTGGTTGAAAATTATAAATAATTCCATTCACCCTGAAAGATAGTTTATTATAAATTAATATATATAATGAATGTGATTTTAAGTTTTAAATAACATTAACGACTATAAACTTTGGTATATAGAGCATTTACCGAAAAACTCAATATTTTTGTAGGGGTTAACCCACATATTTTAAGAAAAATTTAAAAATTATGACAATCTTGTTTTAATGCATAGTTACATCCTTTACTGACGTAAGATGATGGTCAAAGAGGTTTGAATCCTTTGTTGTCCCCGTTTCTCTAGATAATAGATATTTCTTTGTGGTTATTCCATTTATTTAGGCAGTATATGATGCTATATTAAATTAATTGGTTAAACATTTTAAATAATTCCATTCACCCTGAAAGATAGTTTATTATACACTAATATATATAATAAATGTGGTTTTAAGTTTTAAATAACATTAACGGCTATAAACTTTGGTATATAGAGCATTCACCAAAAACTCAATATTTTCGTAGGGGGTTAACCCACATATTTTAAGAAAAATTCAAAAATTATGACAATCTTGTTTTAATGCATAGTTGCATCCTTTACTGACGTAAGATGATGGTCAAAGAGGTTTGAATCCTTTGTTGTCTCTGTTTCTCTAGATAATAGATATTTCTTTGTGGTTATTCCACATGTTTAGGCAGTATATGATGCTATATTAAATTAATTGGTTGAAAATTATAAATAATTCCATTCACCCTGAAAGATAGTTTATTATAAATTAATATATATAATGAATGTGTTTATAAGTTTTAAATAACATTAACGACTATAAACTTTGGTATATAGAGCATTTACCGAAAAACTCAATATTTTCGTAGGGGTTAACCCACATATTTTAAGAAAAATTCAAAAATTATGACAATCTTGTTTTAATGCATAGTTGCATCCTTTATTGACGTAAGATGATGGTCAAAGAGGTTTGAATCCTTTGTTGTCCCCGTTTCTCTAGATAATATATATTTCTTTGTGGTTATTCCATTTATTTAGGCAGTATATGTTGCTATATTAAATTAATTGGTTAAAAAAAAAAAATTCCATTCACCCTGAAAGATAGTTAATTATACACTAATATATATAATGAATGTGGTTTTAAGTTTTAAATAACATTAACGACTATAAATTTTGGTATATAGAGCATTTACCGATAAACTCAATATTTTTGTAGGAGTTAACCCACATATTTTAAGAAAAATTCAAAAATTAAGACAATATTGTTTTAATGCATAGTTGCATCCCTTACTGACGTAAGATGATGGTCAAAGAGGTTTGAATCCTTTGTTGGCTCCGTTTCTCTAGATAATAGATATTTCCTTGTGGTTATTCCACTTGATTAGGCAGTATATGATGCTATATTAAATTAATTGGTTGAAAATTATAAATAATTCCATTCACCCTGAAAAATAGTTTATAATAAATTAATATATATAATGAATGTGGTTTTAAGTTTTAAATAACATTAACTACTATAAATTTTGGTATTTAGAGCATTTACTGAAAAAGTCAATATTTGCGTAAGGGTTAACCCACATATTTTAAGAAAAATTCAAAAATCATGACAATCTTGTTTTAATGCATAGTTGCATCCTTTACTGACGTAAGATGATGGTCAAAGAGGTTTGAATCCTTTGTGTTCCCCGTTTCTCTAGATAATAGATATTTCTTTGTGGTTATTCCATTTATTTAGGCAGTATATGTTGCTATATTAAATTAATTGGTTAAAAAAATTAAATAATTCCATTCACCCTGAAAGATAGTTTATTATACACTAATATATATAATGAATGTGGTTTTAGGTTTTAAATATCATTAACGGCTATAAACTTTGGTATATAGAGCATTTACCGAAAAACTCAATATTTTCGTAGGGGTTAACCCACATATTTTAAGAAAAATTCAAAAATTATGACAATCTTGTTTTAATGCATAGTTGCATCCTTTACTGACGTAAGATGATGGTCAAAGAGGTTTGAATCCTTAGTTGTCTCCGTTTCTCTAGATAATAGATATTTCTTTGTGGTTATTCCACTTATTTAGGCAGTATATGATGCTATATTAAATTAATTTGGTAAAAATTATAAATAATTCCATTCACCCTGAAAGATAGTTTATTATACATTAATATATATAATGAATGTAGTTTTAAGTTTTAAATACCATTAACGACTATAAACTTTGGTATAAAGAGTATTTACCAAAAAAGTTAATATTTTCGTAGGGGTTAACCCACATATTTTAAGAAAAATTCAAAAATTATGACAATCTTGTTTTAATGCATAGTTGCATCCTTTACTGACGTAAGATGATGGTCAAAGAGGTTTGAATCCTTTGTTGTCTCTGTTTCTCTAGATAATAGATATTTCCTTGTGGTTATTCCACTTGATTAGGCAGTATATGATGCTATATTAAATTAATTGGTTGAAAATTATAAATAATTCCATTCACCCTGAAAAATAGTTTATAATAAATTAATATATATAATGAATGTGGTTTTAAGTTTTAAATAACATTAACTACTATAAATTTTGGTATTTAGAGCATTTACCGAAAAAGTCAATATTTGCGTAAGGGTTAACCCACATATTTTAAGAAAAATTCAAAAATCATGACAATCTTGTTTTAATGCATAGTTGCATCCTTTACTGACGTAAGATGATGGTCAAAGAGGTTTGAATCCTTTGTGTTCCCCGTTTCTCTAGATAATAGATATTTCTTTGTGGTTATTCCATTTATTTAGGCAGTATATGTTGCTATATTAAATTAATTGGTTAAAAAATTTAAATAATTCCATTCACCCTGAAAGATAGTTTATTATACACTAATATATATAATGAATGTGGTTTTAGGTTTTAAATATCATTAACGGCTATAAACTTTGGTATATAGAGCATTTACGGAAAAACTCAATATTTTCGTAGGGGTTAACCCACATATTTTAAGAAAAATTCAATAATTATGACAATCTTGTTTTAATGCATAGTTGCATCTATTACTGACGTAAGATGATGGTCAAAGAGGTTTGAATCCTTTGTTGTCTCCGTTTCTCAAGATAATAGATATTTTCTTTGTGGTTATTCCACTTATTTAGGCAGTATATGATGCAATATTAAATTAATTGGTTAAATATTATAAATAATACCATTCACCCTGAAAGAGAGTTAATTAGACACTAATATATATAATGAATATGGTTTTAAGTTCTAAATAACATTAACGACTATAAACTTTGGTATATAAAGCATTTACCCAAAAAAACTCAATATTTTTGTAGGGGTTAACTTACATATTTTTTTAAAAAATCAAAAATTATGACAATCTTGTTTTAATGCATAGTTGCATCTTTTTCTGGCGTAAGATGATGGTCAAAGATGTTTGAATCCTTTGTTGTCTCCATTTCTCTAGATAATAGATATTTCTTTGTGGTTATTGCACTTATTTAGGCAAATATATGATGCTATACTAAATTAATTGGTTAAAAATTATAAAATAATTTCCATCCCCACTGACAGATAGTTTATTATAAATTAATATATATAATGAATGTGGTTTTAAGTTTTAAATAACATTAACGACTATAAACTTTGGTATATAGAGAATTTACCGAAAAACTCAATATTTTCGTAGGGGTTAACCCACATATTTTAAGAAAAATTCAAAAATTATGACAATCTTGTTTTAATGCATAGTAGCATCTATTACTGACGTAAGATGATGGTCAAAGACGTTTGAATCCTTTGTTTTCTCCGTTTCTCTAGATAATAGATATTTCTTTATGGTTATTCCACTTATTTAGGCAGTATATGATGCTATATTAAATTATTTGGTTAAAAATTATAAATAACACCGTTCACCCTGAAATAGAGTTAATTAGACACTAAGATATATAATGAATGTGGTTTTAAGTTTTAAATAACATTAACGACTATAAACTTTGGTATAAAAAGCATTTACCAAAAAACTCAATATTTTCATAGGGGTTAACCCACATATTTTAAGAAAAAATTAAAAATTATGACAATCTTATTTTAATGCATAGTAGCATCATTTACCGATGTAAGATGATGGTCAAAGAGGTTAGAATCCTTTGTGTCTCTGTTTCTCTAGATAATATATATTTTTTGTGGTTATTCCACTTATTTAGGCCGTATATGATGTTATATTAAATTAATTGGTTTAAAATTATAAGTAATTTTCATCCACCCTGAAAGAGAGTTTATTATACATTAATATATATAATGAATGTGGTTTTAAGTTTTAAATACCATTAACGACTATAAACTTTTGTATATAGAGCATTGACTGAAAAACTCAATATTTTTGTAAGGGTTAACCCATCTATTTTAAGAAAAAATCAAAAATTCTGACAATCTTATTTTAATGCATAGTTGCATCTTTTACTGACGTAAGATGATAGTCAAAGAGTTTTAAATCTTTTGTTGTCTCTGTTTCTCTAGATAATAGATATTTCTTTGTGGTTATTCATCTTATTTAGGCAGTATATATGATGTTATATTAAATTAATTGGTTAAAAATTATAAATAATTTTCATTCACCCTGAAAGATAGTTTATTATACACTAATATATATATAATGAATGTGGTTTTAAGTTTTTAAATAAATTAACGACTATAACTTTGATATTAGAGCATTTACCGAAAAACTTAATATTTTCGTAGGGGTTAACCCACATATTTTAAGAAAAATTCAAAAATTATGACAATCTTGTTTTGAGGCATAGGTGTATCATTTACTGACGTAAGATGATGGTCAGAGAGGTATGAATTCTTGGTTGTCTCTGTTTCTCTAGATAATAGATATTTCTTTGTGGTTATTCCACTTATTTAGGCAGTATATAATGTTATATTAAATTAATTGGTTAAAAATTATAAAAAAATTCCATTTACCCTGAAAGAGTTTTTTATACATTAATATATATAATGAATGTGGTTTTAAGTTTTAAAAAAAAATAACGACTATAAAATTTGGTAAATATAGCATTTACCAAAAAAATCAATATTTTTGTAGGGGTTAACCCACATATTTTAAGAAAATTCAAAAATTATTACAATCTTGTTTTAATGCATAGTTGCATCCTTTACTGAACTAAGATGATGGTCAAAGAGGTTTGAATTCTTTGTTGTCTATGTTTCTCTAGATAATAGATATTTCTTTGTGGTTATTCCACTTATTAAGACAGTATATGATGTTATATTAAATTAATTGGTTAAAATCTATAAATAATTTTCATTCACCCTGAAAGAGTGTTTCTTATACATTAATATATATAAGTAATGTGTTTTTAAGTTTAAAAAAATTAACGACTATAAACTTTGGTATATATAGCTTTTACCGAAAAACTCAATATTTTCGTAGGGGTTAACCCACATATTTTAAGAAAAGATCAAAAATTATGACAATCTTGTTTTAATGCATAGTTGCATCCTTTACTGACTTAAGATGATGTTCAAAGAGGTTTGAATCCTTTGTTGTCTCCGTTTCTCTAGATAATAGATATTTCTTTGTGGTTATTCCACTTATTTAGGCAGTATATGTTGTTATATTAAATTAATTGATTAAAAATTATAAATAATTTCCATTCACCCTGAAAGATAGTTTAACTATTTATTAAGATATATAATGAATGTGGTTTTAAGTTTTCAAAAATATTAACGACTATAAAATTTGGTATATAGAACTTTTACCGAAAAACTCAATTATTTTGTAGGGGTTAACCCACATATTTTAAGAAAAATTAAAAATTATGACAATCTTGTTTTAATGCATAGTTGTATCATTTACTTACATAAGATGATGGTCAAAGAGGTTTGAATCCTTTGTTGTCTCCCTTTCTCTAGATTATAGATATTTCTTTGTGGTTATTCCATTTATTTAGGCAATATATGATGTTATATTAAATTAATTTGTTAAAAATTATAAATAATTTTCATTCACCCTGAAAAAGAGTTTATTAAACATTAATATATATAATGTATGTGGTTTTAAGGTTTAAATGACATTAAATACTATAAACTTTTGTATATAGAGCTTTTACCGAAAACTCAATATTTTCGTACGGGTTAACCCACATATTTTAAGAAAAAATCAGAACTTATGACAATCTTGTTTTAATGCATAGTTGCATCCTTCACTGACTTAATATGATGGTCAAAGAGGTATGAATCATTTGTTGTCTCCGTTTCTCTAGATAATAGATATTTCTTTGCGGTTATTTCACTTATTAAGGGAGTATATGATGTTATATTAAACTAATTAGTTAAAATTATAAATAATTTTCATTCACCATGAAAGAGAGTTTATTATACATTAATATAAATAATGAATGTGGTTTTAAGTTTTAAAAAAAAATTAACAACTAAAAAATTTGGTATATAGAGCTTTTACCGAAAAACTCAATATTTTCGTAGGGGTTAACCCAAATATTTTAAGAAAAATTCAAAAATTATGACAATCTTGTTTTAATGCATAGTTGCATCCTTTACTAGCGTAAGATGATGGTCAAAGAGGTTTGAATTTTTTTGTCTTCGTTTCTCTAGATAATAGATATTTTTTGTGTTATTCCACTTATTTAGGCAGTATATGATATTATATTAAATTAATTAGTTAAAAATTATAAATTATAAAATTATTTGGTTTCTTAATTGCCCTAATTGATGTAATAAAGTAAATCTTGATTTCCCACAAAAACAAAAAACTTCATGAAACAAATCTTTAAAGTTCTCAAACCCTAAACCCTAGTTTTAGTAAACACTAATTAACGATACTCCCACATCACTCCTGGAACCAATCAATCGATCTCTATATTGGGGATATTATATCCCACATCGGGAATTCTAAGGGACTTTAAGTAATATATAAAGGGTTAGGGTCAATCCACTTATCACCAATTGGTTTTAAGTTGGAAGCCCATAACAAACCCGAATCTAACATGGTATCAGAGCAGAAGATCAAGACCTGCAATTTTTAAAATTTTTGTGTTTCTTATACAAGAAACATGGCTGACAATACAGCTTCATCAGGATCGATGGATGGTGCAATCATCAATACCAATTCGACCTCTCTATATTACCTACACCCATCTGACAATCCCGGTTCCCTTATAACATCTGTGTTACTTCGTGGTGATAATTATACGGAATGGGCAACTGAATTATCAAACTCCATTCAAGCCAAACAAAAGCTTGGATTTATACAAGGCACCATCGCTAAACCTACTACAGAACCGGATCTCTCAAGATGGCAAGCTACAAATTCAATGTTAGTAGGTTGGATACGCACGTCTATTGATCCCAAGATACGATCAACAGTCACCTTTGTGCCTGAAGCTCATAAACTCTGGGAAAATCTTCAACGAAGGTTTTCGGTTCGAAACGGGGTCCGTATTCATCAGCTTCGAGACGCCATTAATACATGCCAGCAGAATGGACAATCGGTCATCGATTACTACGGACGACTCTCTAAGTTATGGGAAGAACTTGATAACCTTAAGACAACCCGAACTTGCTCCTGCGAAGCAGCTACAGATATAGAGAAAGAACGAGAAGAGATCAGGGTCCATAAATTTCTTTTTGGTTTGGATGAATCTCGCTTCCGCAACATACGTTCTCAAATCATCGATGAAGATCCCTTACCAGATATAAACAACGTGTATTCTCGAGTTATACGGGAAGAGCAACATAATAACTCAACTCGCATTACTGAATCAAGATCAGAGGCGATCGGTTTCTCAGCTCAAACAGAGACACCGAAAACAGAGCTTCCTCAAGCAGCAGCTGTTCGATCTCGAGATCCCAATAGAACGTGGTATCAGAGCCCATAACAAACCCGATAGTTTGTTATGGGATTTGATAGTTTGGCCATCGGATTTGTGGCCGATCTCTCTTGTTAGCTGGAAAACACGAGCTGCGCATATGATTGGCATACGTATCCTCCTCCCTCTTCCGTCAACTTTGGTGTGTCGATCTTTCGCTAGAGGTTTCTTCACAACGAGAGCTTGCTGTCTCTGACGTTCGAGTATATCTCCGTTGGTTCTTGGAAGAAGAAGGAAGAGAGAATGGTGGTTTAGCTTATAGCAGTCTATGACTCACTGAAACACATTCAGAGGGAGGAAAATGAAGGGAAGATTGGTGGAGACATGAAGCAGGCCACATGGTTGGTGGTCCTTCTCACAGCTCATTATCTCCTCTGTTTTTTCATTTCTTTTTATTTGTAACTACGTTGTGGACTTCACGCTCCTGAACTCCGGTGGATATATCGCTTGTGGTCCACGCTCCGGCATCAGAATTTATGTTAGGTAGGTCAACCAGGTCCTTTGGCGGTTGGTGCAGGATGTTTTGTGCATTTATAAGCAATGGTTGATTCAGGATAAGACGTGTTCTTGATCTAATAAAACTCTTACACCATCGTTATCTCTGATATCTTAACTGGAGTTCTTAGCTTCGGATAAGAGATGATTCTTAGTTTTCTTTAGTTTTTAATTAAGAAAAACTAAGAACCGTTTCTTAGCCGAAAAATATAAAAAAAAAATGTCAAATCATGAGTTAATAACCCCGGTTAACAGACTCAGGATAATGATGCCCTTAAAAATAGTGATTTTAGCTAATGTGAACACAAATTCTGTGGATCAAGGTAATCTTTTGGATTAAGAGCATGATTAATATGAAGGGTTCTTGGAAAAAAAATTAAAAAAAAAAAAAAAACATGAACCAATCACGGATCGTCACGTATCAGTGGGACCCGCGGACAGTGCAAAAAATCCATAAAAAATCGGTTCTTAATTAATAATTTTTGGAACCAGTTCTTACACTATTCATGGGAAGAACTCTATTCATGGGACTCATCTCTTAAGAACTTCCCCTAAGAACCCTCTTTAATCATGGTCTAAGAGCATGATTAACCATGGGTTCTCAGGAGGGTGAGGTTCTTAGCGTAATTTAAGAATCGGTTCTTAACTTTAAAAAAAAAAAAAAAAAAAAGTTAAGAACCGATTCTTAAATGTTTTATTTAAGAATTGGTTTTTAACTTTTTCTTTATTAAATTAAGAACCGATTCTTAAATTAAGCTCAGAACATTCTAAAAACCCTGGTTAATCATGGTCTTAAAGTTGTTTGCATGTAACTGTTGAAAAGTATTGCAAAGGAAACAATCAGTGAGGTCACCGATTGGTAAGTAGACTTTGCAGATACGCAAGATCTTGTTATGTTGATTGTCTCATCATCGAGATTTTCTTTTCTTTTTTATTATCGTTTAATTTATTAATGACCCAGAACCTTGTTTTATTAATTTATTGTTCTTCCATTATTGTCGTATTTCAAACAGTAATTACATCCTAACAAACCATTAATCTTCAATTATCTCAAACAAGCTTTTAAACTAAAAATATAATCATCATCACCACAATCAAGATCACGAGTATACTTGCCCCAGAATCTATGCTCTTTCCACAAAAAAATCTGTTTATTGTTAAGTTTCCAAACAAAAATCTCTTTGTCCTTTTAACTATTTTTGATGTTAATAAACATTCATTAATTTCATATGCATGATATGCAACACATCTATGTTTACGTAAACAGTTGATCTCTATTTGGCAATTTTGTAATACTTATGATGGCTAGTTAATCATATAATCAAGGCCATTATTCTTCTCAATTCAAACAAGGTTCCATGTCAACACAAACATACACAAAGAAGAAAGGCACTGGCTAATTAAAATAGGTAATAAAAGACAGAAAACGATACTTCATTGTTCATTTATTTTGTCTCCATAAATTAAGAAATAGTAGATTTGGTCGAGGATTAATCAAATATTGGCCATTGGATCGTTTTGAAGATTAGGCTGAGCAAGGTGGAGATGGTAATTAAGATCAATCTCGGAAGGAAGAGTAGCAAGCTGAAGAAAACTGTTTGGTTGTTGCTGATGATCATTATAGTACTGAACTTGCTCTAGAAACTGTTGATACTCCCCTGGTTTGGTCTCTATCCCAGCTTGCTGAAACTCAATCGCATCACGATGCCCATGAAGCTGCAATATAGTTAACAACGGTATAGATAGAATAAATGTCATTCAATCGAAAAGCTGCCAACAAATTGCATTGGCATTTAATAGCTAGTAATCAAACTTACCCAACGGTACATATTGCTGTTGTCTTCTTCTAGCATCCGCCTCTGATCATTTGCATAAACCATGGTATTTATCATTAAAAAGATCATTAAGAAATATATATATATATATATATATATATATATATATATATTTTTTTTTTTTATTATTATTATTTATTTTTTTAAATGAGTGACTTGAGAGCGACCTTTCTGCTTAGATTCTCCAGCTGTTGTTGCATCAACTCATTCTTCAATATAGTCACATTAGAGATAGAAAAGAGAGATTAAACCAAACTGTACCAAATATAGTTTTAAGAGAATACTAGAAAGGGTGGGCATATTTTTTATTTGAATATTTTTTGGAAAACTAAAATTTTTATGTTTAAGTTTTTTTCTGTAATCATATTTGTGTTTAATATTAATTTAGTTTGATATAATAGTTTCTTAAATAAATGAAATACATAGTTAGACATTAACGTTTATTAATAGGTCATGTTCCAATTTTAATAGAATAGATATTGATATAGCATATGTTTCAAAAAAAAATATATATATATATATATATATATGTTGATATAGCATATATTACGTTACCTTACGCTCACGAACATTAAGTACAGAATGTTCGAGCTGTTGCTCTAGTCCATCGAGCTCGTGTGGAGGAATGGAGGCTAAGTCATGTCCACGGTATAGACGCAGACAGAGCTCAAGCTTACATGTCTCTCTTCTTAGTACTTCTTTCTCATGGCAGAGTTCCTCCTATATTTACACACGAAAACTCCAAATTAAATGATTAATTGTTTCTGTGCAAAAAAAAAAAAAAAATTAATTGCTTCTTTTTTTGTGAAAATACTACCAAATGAATATGTATGTGTATATACCCGGTTGTCATTAGGATCAGGGAGTCGCAATCCCTTGGTCTGCAAGTATCGGTCAATGAGTTGAGGCATCCTATTTAACATTGGTAATATATGAAACATGATCAAATTAGCATCTTTAATCTCACAACGTCCGGGCTACAATAATATCATTGGAGAAACACGAGTATCATAAGGGTATCATTATCCCTGGTCTCTTAACCGGAGTTTTTAACTTATGATTTGACTTTTTTTTTACACTTTTCAACTAAGAGACGATTCTTATATCTCTTATCTGAAGCTAAAAACCCGCTTAAGAGACCGGGGATAATGGTGGTCTAACAAATCTAGTCTTCAAGAGTCAAGATTAGGGCCTTTAGATATACTTTGACAAACCAAAACAAAAGGATCTTGTTAGATTGTGGACATAAAAGTTGGTTACAAGAAAACATATTATAGCTAGGGCTACATGTGAATAAACTAGTCTTATATGGTTATGACAGATCTAGAACTTCTAACTATCACAGCTTTATAATTAATTTTACTCGAATCCGAATAATAAGACTTATATATAGGTATGTATGTATATGCTAATAAACACAATATACTACAACAGAAACTGAGATCTTTTTATGAAAAAGGTTGAACAAGAAATGTCAAATCTCAGCAGATCTCTTTGTACGGCAGGTGTAGAATATATATATAATTTGACCCAAATATACCAATAATGATCATATACATGCATGTACTCATAAATACAAAATAAAAACTGCTAGAGTAAATAGATAGCATCAGAGAGATTCTTAACTTCTTGGCCAAATTAAAAATTTAAAACATAGTATTCATGAATACCTGCTACTTCAGAAGCTAATGATGAAAACTATCTGTTCACAAGCAAGAGGAGTATACCTCTCTCACATCCTCATTTAAATTAGACCAATATAATTGACCAAACCAAGTAAGAAAAGATCAATACATACATGTAGACATGTGTGTATAGATCTATGAAACCCTAGTTTTAGAGAGAGAGAGAGAGAGAGAGAGAAGAAGAAGAAGCTAACGTGAGGGGCTCGGTGCAGTGCTGGTAGAGCTTTCCAGTGGTGGAGAAGACGATGAGACCGATGTGAGCATCGCAGAGAACAGAGAGTTCATTAGCCTTCTTGATAACACCACTTCTTCTCTTGGAAAAGGTCACTTGCCTCGCTGTCCGATTCTCTATCTTCTTTATCTCTATCTTCCCTCTTCCCATCTCTCTCTTCTTTTTCTTATTTCCCCTTTCCTCTTCCTCCTGATTCATTTGTATATATGTCACATGAAAAAATTAGATCAACTAAAAAAAAAATCTCTAATTAACTACCAAAAACAAGAATCTGAAACCCTAAAGTCAATTACAGGATTCATTTCAAGGATGGTTTATTCTTGATTCTTGATGTGTGAATTTAGAGAAAGGCGAGAGAATGTGTGGGTGAGTTTTTTTTTTTTGAAAAAGATCTAATGTGTGTGGGTGAGTTAGTGGGTAAAATATATATACATATAGAGAGAGAGAACTAACAAAAAAAAAAGAGAAGAGAGCCTATTTGTTGAGTTGTGTTCTTGGGATCTGGAAAATGAGATCAGTAGACACTAGTATATGAGGATGGATGACACAAAGAGAAAATAGATTAATGGTGAAGAATATGCTTAATTACACTTTCTCTTTTTTTTTCTCTATAACTATGTATGTAGCGTGTGGTTTCAGCTCACCATTTTCTAATCTCACACCTTTCGTTATTCTCCTTCCTTACATATATGCATCTATAAATTGCTTTTGTAAATTGGAGAGTGCAAATAATGTATATAAAAGGATTTAACTATTTTAATATCGACAATGGTTACTGCGTTATGCGATAAACGTATCATGGTGAGCATTATACCACTAGTGACGTGCTATGCCTTAATTTGTACATTTAACCAATAGGTGTGTGTGCAAATATTGTAAAAATAAAGTTAATATGTATTCCTTTTATTTTTATATGTACAGTTAATTAACTAATTAAGATTTATACTCAAACTACAAAGTAAAAAAAAAGTTAAGCTAACAGAAATATAAATAAGTAGTTTAATGTTAAATTGCAATTAATTAGACATGTAATGGTAGTTTCCTTAGCAGAGAAGTCCCTTTTTAGTCAAATCTCCAACCACAAAAAATTTGGATCTGCAATGCATGACGCATATTTCGTAAAGGATTCCAAAATGGAAACTTATGAAAATTTGTTAAAACGAAAACAAAGTTACCACAATGGGCAAAAGGCAAAAGAGAGTGAGTAGCCAAATGGGAAAGGACAAAGTGTAACAATACTTGAAAGTGACTTCTTATTTTTCTTCTTACCCACCTCTTAAGCGCCCTTTTATTTTTTTGGTCTCAATAATTAAGTCATTTTGTTAATAAAACTGGTTACAAAATGATAGCAAAACGAGAGAGGAACATGTGTTCTAAAAATTCAAACACAAATATTTAGAAATTACCTTTATCTAAAAATAGCATTAAAATATAAATTTAGAATTATTCAACCAATTATAAAATACACTATATATATATAATTGTTACACAGTTTTTAATTAAATTAAACGCTATCTAGAAAGTTGAAAGAAACATCAAAAATTCTTTTAAATTTCTTACATTTTAAAATAAGAGTACATTTTATAGAATGAGATCTTCTTCTTCTTTGGAGTTTCTTGAATGATTTACTATAGCTTTTATACTGATTCGAGATTTAAAAATTCGAGCTGTACATTCAGATATTTGCATCTATATCCTCGAGCTATCTTAATCTCTACATATAGCGCCTAAACTTGAGACTTGTACATTATTTACATATCACTTAAAGATCCCTTAGCACTGGAAATTGGCTTTGGTAGCTACCGTCAATGCAATGATATCAATCCGTTTGAATTCTAAAGTCTTTTCCTTTGAATTTTGTGTCAATAAGAAAGCAGATATAGAGAGAGAACTCTTCTGTTCTGTCAGAGACTCACATGAAACATGTTCTGGTTTCTAAATTAGGAAACTAATGATTATAGAGGAAGAATGGGGTCCAAAGCTATTTTCGTCACTCCACCTATCCCTCTCTTCTGCATCCCATTCCTTTATTGTATGGCTTGTCTACGTTATTATATACACATACGTACATATAACACAGATGTAATTAGTGAGTCTTTTCTTTATTTAGAGGATTTTCATCGAGGAGTTCTTAATGAATTTCTCAACAAACAATCAAATATAAAATACTAATTAAATATTATTGGATATCTCAAATTTTATAGAACTTCAGTTTAATAGTTAAGAAGTAACAACATAGAAGGTGTTCTCACAACATCTCAAACAACCATTTATTTCTCATTTTTAAGGGATTTTGTGTTACAATAGCCTTTTATCATCGCAAATTTTAAGGGTGAATAGTCAGGGGCGAATACAAAATCAAATTAGATAGGGAGCACAGAAAATGTTTTCATTATCATTTTTTCTTGGGTTGGAGGCATACTATTCTCTTTAAGTAATTGTTGAAGAAAATAAAAAGATATGCCCCGTATATCAATCTCTGTCTGTTCCTATAAATAGTATATTCTCAAATTTGAATATACATTATTACATTTTTAAATTTGAAGGTGTACTATTACCCTTTTCAAAATACTTTTTTTTTGTTTTAGTATTTACCATTATATGTTTCAAAAATATTTCGGTTAAAAAATATATTTTTGTATTCATACGATTAGGTTTGCTATCTTTTCGTGCTGTCCACATTTTTAGTTTTGTTAACACTTGCAAGGCCTAGCATATCATTTAATTAACTGAATTTTATACCTTTAGGTTCAAAACATTGTCGAAGAAATGATATATTAAACCTTTGGAATACTATAAAAATATCAAGTAGATGAGATGACTCACAATTACTCAATTAGACAGCTTTAGTACACTTTAACGTAGTTTTTTTTTTATTATGACCACCAAGTTTTTCGTGTAAAAATATTCAAATAGGCAAGTTAATTTTTATAGTATTACGCAACTAAATGTTTTTACGTGGGCTAGGCCCAGTTTATATTTCATACGGCCCAATATAAATTGACCCAAGTGATTAGTTGAAACTAGACACTTCTTCTTGTCTTCGAGTGTTTCCAACTCTTGTTTCTAGGTTTCTCCACCGATCAAGAGTTTCATTTCATCTCCAACTCCAAAGATGGCTTCCTCGTGGAGAAAGTACGAGACTCGAAAGCGAGACCCAAACCCTAAAAACGTAGCTCTTCTCGTCATCGACATGCAGAACCACTTCTCCTCCATGGCCAAGCCTATCCTCCACAACGCTCTCACCACCATCGACCTCTGCCGACGCGCCTCTATCCCCGTCTTCTTCACGCGCCACGTCCATAAATCCCTTACAACTGACACCACCATGCTCGGCGAGTGGTGGAACGGTGACATGATCCTCGACGGAACTCCTGACTCCGAACTCATATCGGAGATCGGTCTCCAGGTAATATTAAAGATATTATATCACACATCGGGAATTCTAAGGAACACTAAATAATATATAAAAGATTATAGTCAATTCACTTATCACAAATTAATTTTAAATTGAAAGTCCAACCAAAATCTAATATGGTATTAGAGTCTAGATCCTAAGTACCATAAACCCTTAATTAATATAATCCTTCATAACCGAGTATAAAGGTTATAATTGATTTTATCCAATCAGGTATAAAGGTCGTAGTTAACTCGCTCGACCGAGTATAACTGTCTTGAAGTTTCAAGATTTCTATCTTGAGAATTTTAATAGACACTTTGTAATATATAAAGGGTTAGAACCAATCTACTTATCACTAATTAGTTTTAGGTTGGAAGTCCATCTAACTTAACATGGTATCAGAGCATTAATAATAATCTCGAATCTAATAGGTAACCCGACAAGAAGAGGTCGTGGAGAAGAACACGTACAGCGGGTTTCACAACACGTGTCTCCAGGAGAAGCTGGTCGAGATTGGTGTGGAGGAGGTGATCGTGATTGGTGTGATGACGAATCTGTGCTGTGAGACGACGGCTCGTGAGGCTTTTGTCAGAGGGTATAGGGTTTTCTTCTCGACGGACGCGACTGCTACGGTTAATAAGGAGCTTCACGATGCAACTCTAATGAATCTAGCTTATGGATTCGCTTATCTTGTAGATTGTGATACACTTCGGCGTGGGCTTTTACGTAATTAAACAATAATAATAATAATACAGTTTATGTTCTTTAATTCTTGTTAGATATTGTCCCTTAGATATGTTGTACTTTATGTCAAAAAAAGATAAGTTGTACTTGTTTTGAAGACTACGGTTTTGTTGAGAAACCATAGGACGCTTCACTTACATAAATAAAATTTGATATATATATATACGAAGAAATTCTTGGTTCAAAAAAAAGATATATATATATATATATATATATATATATATATAATAAATATATATGAAGAAATTCGAAACAGAGGAGAGTAGCATGCATTACACTTTATTGAACTTTGATGTATAACATTCCCAAATGTGCATGAATTATGAATTATGAATTATGAATCATGAATGCAAACATGACTGCAAACTAAGAGCATAATTATCCCATGGGTTTCTTAGAGAAACATTTTTTTTCTTAAAAAAAAAAAAAATAAAATAATTAAAAGATCCAATCGCGGGCCGCCACGTGTCAGTGGGGCCCGCGAAAAGTATAAAAAACCAACTATAATCGATCCTTACCTCATGCCTTTTGTGACCGATTATTGCTCTTTTAGTGGGACCCATAGCTATTAGAAACCCACTAATAACCTCCGATAATGGTGGTCTAATACATTGCATGGTATCCAAGGCCAGTCATCAATATAGGCTAATGATTTATCCTCCATTTAAAATAAGTTACTCTTTAGTTTTTTTTAAAAAAAATTATATACTCTTTATAGCCCACAAAGTTCCAGCACAGGATTTATAGCATATTTTTGTTCTCCATCCCTTCAATACATCTGAGATTTTTTATTTTTTTTTAGCATTTCTGTATATAAACAAGCTAGTTGTGGACTAATTCTTTGTTTTTGTGAAAAAATCATTTTGAAATAAGAGCTCCTGAGGTTATCGTAACATTAAAAAAAAAAAAAGTAAAGCGAGATAAGCCATATATACAAGTCTAATGGCATTTGTATTTGCTTAAATGTGTTTATTAATTTTCTGAAAAATTATATAAAAATGATCAATAATCTGGAGTAGTAGCTACTCAATAATCAAAAGGGAAACGTAGGAAGTTTCTTGTTAGCCAAAAAATGGTGAACAAGCTGAAGAGCCTCTCTAGGTTTGAACGTGGGAACTTGGTGTCCTGCTCCTCTCACCGTCACAAACATTAGCCCATCATACTCCACCGTCCACCCGCCAACTTGTTGTTTGTTGGTGTACCAAGGTGTCCAGTCTTGGACTGTCTTAAGACCAAGCTTCTTTAATGAGTATCTGGTTGCTGTCACTGGGATTCTACCGTCTGTATCCCCACTTTTCACCCCCAAAAATTAGACCGGTTATCGCCAATTTTCCTTAAAATATTCATTACATAGACCACTATTAAGGAGAAATTGTTATGTACCTGAAAACCCATACACGTAACCCGGCTGAAACAAGTGTTCTTAAGGTAGGAAGCATGGACGCGGGAGCATCAGACCAGAAGGAGATATGATCGCTGCACATAAATTTATAACCCATGCAATGGTTTATAAGATCGAACACAAAGTATCTGAAGATGGATAAATAAACAATATTCATATAACTAGAACTATATAGATACGGTTTCTATTCTGGGCAAGTATCTCAAATAATTTATTTTTAAATTTTTATCACAAAAATAGTCTTAAAGAATGATCAAAATAGTCTATTTTTATTTTGAAATTTTTCATATTTTATTTTTATTTTCAAAAATTTGAAATCTTAACCCCAAAACTCTACCCCTTAACTCTAAACTCCAAGTCTAGATCAGTTAATCCTAGAGATATAAGTGTATATTTATCTTTTTAATGAAACATTTTGGTCATTTTCTTCATTGAAAGCTATTTTTATGACAATTTTTTTTAGAATTATTCTAGAGTATTTGTTTTCTATTTTTCATTAAAATCAAAATATGAAAACAGAACATAAAACCTATAACCAGAAACAATGTTTTAAAAACCTGTTTAGGTGGCAGTATAGACGTTCATGCATGTGGCAAATCGGTCATAAGATCTTTTTAATGAAACATTTTGGTCATTTTCTTCATTGAAAACTATTTTTGTGACAATTTTTTTTAGAATTATTCTAGAGCATTTGTTTTCTATTTTTCATTAAAATCAAAATATGAAAACAGAACATAAAACCTATAACGAGAAACAATGTTTTAAAAACCTGTTTAGGTGGCAGTATAGACGTTCATGCATGTGGCAAATCGGTCATAAGAGCATGATTATCTCTAAAGTGGGTTAAGGGTTTCTTATTTATTTTTTTGTCCGGAAAAAAATTAAAAAAAGAATCAATTACGGTCCGCCACGTGTCAGTGGGGCCCGCGAACAGTGCACAAACTCTTTTATAGTTGATCCTTATCTCACGCCTCTTGTTACCGGTTTCATGTTTTTTGGTGGGGCCCTTGCTCTAAGAAACCCATAAAACTGATGCGATTAACATGGTCTAAGCATATGTCTAGACACTAGTTCTCTATAAAATGTAGCCTAACGATTTTTTTGAACAATGACCATAAACAAGTTTGAACATCATGATAGTACCTGCAATGAGTCCAAGGGTAAGGGATGTTGGTGACATTGGCATGAAGTGCCTCTTGAACATCTCTCCTGTTCATATACTTTTCTGTATAATCTGATGCACATGGATCATACCCGGCCGCCATTTTCCTCCATCCCTCCTATATATCATTTAGTTATATTATATGTCGGATACTATATCTCACATCGGAAATTTTAAAAGATACTAAATAATATATAAAGGGTTGAAAGCCCGTAATAAATCCAAATCTAATAGTAACCGGTCCAGTCAAACCTGTTACGAAAGAGAAAATTATGAATGAAATAAAATATACGCATACATTGTTGGAGATGAGACGGGGCCGAAAGAGGCCACGGGCAGCAGGAAGCTGGCGGCTTCCGGCGACAGAATGTGAAATGGAGGAGTTCTCGGTGGTGGGAACACACCTTGGAGAATAGAGACTATACATGTCAAGGATCTTGTATACATCAAAATACTCATCTAAAGCTCCATCACATTCCTTGGAGACATGCTCTAGTCTGAAGTCGCAGTGTTCATTCACTCTCTTGTACAATCCATCTGATATCACTGCGTGATCGTACGCGTAATCTATCATACCCTTTTGATCTGTTTCGTCATCCAACAATGCATTTCCAATCTGCACGTAATACAAAAGTCAACTTTATCATGACCTTACTCAAATACTCCCTCCTTTTTATAAATATATAAATTCTAGAAAAAAGTTTTGTTTTAAAAAGATACATTTTTTATATTTTTAATACATTTTTATCAACTAATAATAATTAATTATAAATTTCAAAAAAAATAATTATATTTATTAAATTCTTATTGGTTTTGAATCATGAAAATAGATAATCACAGAAAATTATACATTTAATATTAAAATTTAATATATTTTATTAATCTATATAAAAAAGTCATTTGACATTTTGAAACGGAAGAAGTAGTAAACTGCAGCTAGTGATTACTGATTGATTAAAGAAAACATCTGACCATTAAACCCCTGAGATTAATGAAATCTTTCTTGGAGGCAATCTTGTTTTGATTGTAGATGAGCTCCGAAAGTTGAGGAACATAATGGCCTAATTAATTCCATTCAAACATACGTTAAAAACAAAAATTATATGAACTTATTTTTATTTGTTTTAATCACTTTAATTAATGTATTTACCTGCGTAGCTTTCTCCGGCGATGTAAAAGTCGCGAGACTTGTACTGAGGGAATCTCTTGAACCAATTGACGAGGAAGTTGTACGAGTCACTAGCTGGTTAAATTATATATACACAATTTTAATTTACTTCATAAATTTTGCAATTTTCAATAGTAAATTCTTATTATATACTCCCTCCGTTTCAAATTACATGTCGTTCTGGAGTAGAATTTTTGTTTCAAAATAAGTGTCGTTTTCAGTTTTCAATGCAAAATTTATTGATAATATTTTCTATTCTATTTTTCTATTGGTTGATATATGGTTAGGTGTATTGGTAATAGTGTTTTTATTTTGAAAACATGTAAAATTAAATGTTTCTTTAATCTGTGTGCATAAACGTAGAACGACAACTAATATGAAACGGAGGGAGTATAATAATAGTTAACCTGTGACGGTGTCGCCGAGTTGACTTATATCACGGCTTGTGTTAGAGTAGGAGAATCCAACTCCTACCGGCGATTCCAAGAACAATAAATTCGCCGCTACATAATATATTTCAAAAGTATTAATTTAACTGCTATGATGAAATATAGAGTTAAATATATATTGAGAAATTATTACCTTTGTTCCAGCTGTATGGGTTAAGCTTGAGATTAGGTTGAGTTGAGTTTTGAGGGAAGAATGGTCCAAGTTCTTCTGATGCTCCAAACCCGACCGATGAACATCCCGGTCCTGTTTACATTTTTTACCGTTGGATCCATCTCAATTTACTATTAACTATTTGATTACTATGTACTATTTTGGATTTTTTGAACTTTCAAAACTTAAGCTATCTCTTGGCCTACTCTTTCACTTTATATTGCGTCGGGTCCATCTAGTTTAAGTGGGTTTGTTTGTTGTAATAATAAACATACAAATACAAAAAAATTAGGAACTTTTAGGGCGTGCATACGTGCATGGACCATGTGTAATGTTTCGAGTAATAACGAAATGGACCGTATAAGTTTCATGTAATTGACTTTTTATAGGTAGTAATAATTATATAGATGCATAACTTTTGTGCCAATAGTTACTGTCCCTTAATATTAAAGTAAAGGGCGCATGAGCCCACGGGAGCCTAGAAAAAGCCTAAATATATGGAGGTGTATATATAACATCGACATAAATATTATATCCATCACATGCATATATTATATATATTTTATTATATAGTCTCAACGCTAAAACAAATTCCACAAAGTCCAAAAGATCAATGCTACTTATCTTACGTTCCCTCACCAAAATATTTATAAACCATATTATGGTAAACAAAAGATTTTTTTTTATAATGCATTAAACACTTTCTTATTCCATCTATACTTTTAACCAATTTTTATTAATACTCTCTCTGTTCCTTAAAGATATACGTTTTGGTATTTTCACACATATTAAAAAAACATATTAATTATACATCGTTTTTAGAAATTATCAAATTCTAATACATTTTAACCAATAATCTTTCAATTAATTTTATTAAAATTTGCAATTTTTTGTATAAAAAACATAAAAATATATCTTTGTAAAACAATTTATTTTTCTAAAATATATATCTTAATGGAACGGAGGGAATAATATATAGCAAATGAGACTATAAGTGTATAAAGAGATTATCATATTGGATCGTGTAACAACTAACAAGCATGTGGAATCATTGCAAGCTTCCAAATTAAGTTGAACCAACACAACCAATACTCATCATGATCGTCATGATGATAATTAACCACATATGTTTCATTGGTTTTGACATCGTGACTAATCTTACTATTAAGAAGCTTCACCTAATATTCCCTGTCAGTTACCTTTTGTCTCCATGCATACAAATTTTAAGGACCACAGTGACAGTACATACAATCTTATTTATTTAATTACCATCATGTTTTAGTCCACATTCAGTTTACCTAAGCCATTTTATTCTACATACAAATAATACACCACACATGTATATGTGCTCATTTCACACAAAGCAATGTGATCAAGTAATAATACAATATATAGTTTTCTTTCAATTTCAAAATGTAATGATCACTGTCATGCATAGATTAACTTTCAATTAATGAAATCACAATGTAGTGATGTTTATATGCGTTAGAATGTCTACTTTTGTGGGTGGGGTTTTAGCCTGGTCCAGGAAACTCAATACCGTGAAAAAAGATCTGAAAGTTTCTAAATTCAAAATCATAATTTAATTCTAAAGGGTGCAAGTAGATGAAATGCACAAGAAGCATGATACACATAGTTAGATTTATTTTTACCTTTTTGGGTTTTTAATAATAAAACTATCCTTCCACCACAAGTTTTTACTAATATAACCGTGAGACCGAGACACATGTAGAAAGAACATAAAATGAGTGGATGTGAGTTAGTTTTATTACCTCCATTGAGCCAAAGAAGAAGAGGTTTTTTGTTTGGATTATGAGTGGCTTCAAAGAACCAATAAAACAATGCTCTTCCATGTGTCTCATTCACCGTCACATAACCGGCGTATTGCCGGAATTTCACCGGTGGTTGTCCCGGAAGCTCCTTCACTAGATCAGCACGTTGGGCGGCCAAAACCCTAGACCGGAAACAACCACTGTCGCCGTTGTTGTCATCCTCGTTGCAGAGCTTTGCTGCTAATGATGAGCCAAGAAGACAGGACACACAAATTAGGACAAGAACAGAACGCACAAAGCTCATTTTCTTACTTTTATTAATGTCTGTGCTCAAATCATATATAAACTTGAATATAATGTTTGTTGTGAAAATTGTGAAGTGACTGCGTAGCTTATATAAAGTGGTGAGAGTGAGAGAGAAAGAGAATGATTTCAAAGACAGATAAGAACACTCTGTAGACTCACTGGATGGTAACCATTTCCATAAGATAAGACATAAGAAAAGAAAAATCAAAATCTCAAAAAGTAAAGAAAATGAAATTTTGTCTTTCCAATTTATAATAATACTATAAATAATAATAATAATAATAATAATAATAATAGCAATTTCTTTTTTTTTATATATAAATAGAAAGGTTTGTTACAGATTAAGTTTCCTTTTTAATAGGCATTTTCTCTTTTTGTTTACACAAACTAGAGGTAAAATATCTACACATGCAACTTGTGCCTTGTATTTTATAACCGTCTACACTTGAAATTTTTATAATTTTTTTCATGTGTATTAACACCATTATTATAAGATAAAGACATGTTACCAAACAAAAGAACCAAATAGGCAATAAGGAAGATATGCCACTAGCAATTATAACTTCTAAATAGAAGTTTGTTATAAGTCGTTTTTCCCTTTTTATGGGCAATTAAAATATCTTTTTTTTTGTTTTTGTTTATACTATACATTCAGATGCAACTTGTGCAATATATCTGCAATTTCAGTTAGAAATTTTAAGAATTATACAAACTAAAAAGATAATATAGAAAAATGTGAGAAAACTAGAGATAATGAAGTGATTGGTCAATGAATTGGAATAGAAGGATCCAAACAAAAAGCAGAGGAGAGCGAAGAAAGTGACGGTTCATAAGATTATCTTATTAACAGATTTGACCAAACACTCTTATATTTACTTCTCTCATGTTCTCCCCCCTTAAAATTAGCAACAACCAAGCGATCTACACAATATTTATAATATAATGTGTGGAATTGTGATGTATGTGCAAGTAAAATATCTGTCATATAACAAAAACAGAATGTTACGGCATTGATTGCGTAGTAAAAGATTCAGTTTCTTTGTATATACGTCATAGAGGTCATGTAACCACATGAGGTTACAAGAAAAGGTGTATCTACTTGTATGCACCTATAGTATCATACAATAGACATCACAAGGCATGTGGGGATGACAATCTTTACAATGTAAGTTACAAAAGATGGTTTTACATAACCACCCTGGTGGTTTATTGGTAGACGGATTTTAAAAATCTAAGTAATCTGGTTTGAAACAGTTTCACGATACTAAATTTGTGTAACTATATGAATATGTGACTATGTTTTGAATTTCATTTTATTTATCCGGGAGAAGTCTATCCATGAATTAAATTTTTCTTTAGAGATTAGTTAAATTTTTTCATATATACAGAATACCACCATATTGGTAAAAAAGAATGGGTTTATATAAAAAAAATATAACTTCACATTTTTGTCACAATTAATTAAAATTTCTCAAAAAAATATTTTCTGACACCATTTAATTAACAATGACTTTTTTTTGACACCATTTAATTAAAAATGACTTTTTGATGAAAAATTATGTTTTGATAAAAGAAAATTTCCTTATAATATTGTTAGTTTACAGACAATTGAAGAAATAACAAATATCCTTTTTTTTATTATGTAGCAACAAAATTCATATAAAAACACAAATACTACGTCGTATTGCTGATCCAACGAAACAGAGGAGGCAAGTTCAGAAACAGAGGAGACAAGTTGAGAAACAAGAAAACATAAACACACGAAGTGGACAAGTTTAGCTCCATCTTCTCCGATCATCCTCTTCGTTAACCGGAGTATACAAACCCATTCGTCTCTTCGAGTTACTCAGCCAGTAATTCAACAGAAGCTCCTTATCACATAACGCCCTTGTTGCCACCAAAACCAGTGACTTCAGGAGAATCCAGACCGTTGTTACTCCCTGTCTTAAACCAGGTTTTGGCTTTACCTGACCCTTGGAGTGGCTTTCTCAACGCTTTCCATAACCTGTCTGAACCGTTTTTCTGCTGTTTTCGTGTCTGTTTTGACCAGGGGTGTGTAGGAAGTACCAGTCCATAGTTCTCTAGATTCTCCACGGAGACCCCAAGGCTGAGCGTTTATCACAGTCCCATCGTACCTTGTGATGAGATAAGAGTTGTGTGAATTAACCTTAGGGTACCCTGGAATGTACCTGTAGAAGGCAAGGGAGTAGATAACTCTTTTGATGAAACAGCCTTGACCAGCGTCTTTGTGAGCTATTACCGATGGTTTGATCTTGAGGGTATAGCCCACTTGAAATATTATCTTCTTATATAGGATTTTCTAAAAATATTATTTTATTATCTTATTTTTGTAATTTTTTAAAATATATAGTAAAACTTAAAAAGATTTTTTATATAAATTAATAAAATATTACAATCTTTACATTATTAATTTTTATAGAGTTTTATTGTATTTAACATTTATATTAGATATTTTAGTTTTGGGGATTTAGTTTTAAAATTATTTTAATGAGTTATGAAAAGTAGATATACAAAAAAAAAAATTAAATAAATTTGTGGACTTGTTTTAACAGATTTAGACCAGTTTAGATTGATTTAAATTGAATTAGACCAATTTTAATCGATTTATTTAGTTTGATTAAAACCCAAAAAAACTTTTTCCATTAATAAAGATCGCTGCATTTTAGTAACTTACTCAGCATACATACATGGCTTCATGGCTGCATCACCATGTATGGGCCTATTACTTAATAATGGGTTGAACACTGTGTTTTTTGGACTTTCTTATATTTTTCTATCCGAAGATAATAACATTTTAAAACATTATACAATAAATATAATCATCTAAAACCTATACTTAGTATCTTATAATTATTCATATAATAAGTTTCACTGTTTTTTCTTATTTGATTTTGCGTGTTTTTTTAAAAATAGTTGGTGGGGCTTGTAATATCATAGCAATAAATTTATTACTTCGAATTTTTATCTATTTTTATGTGTACAAGAATATTTTATTAAGTACAGTGACATAAGGTAACTCATACAAGATGCATGTTATAGAATGCAAACAGACTCTAAAATAATGTTAATGTTTAGAGTCGAAGCTCGAACTTCAACTTCTTCTAACATTTTATGGGACTGGATGTGTAAACTCTAAAAGTGTTTTGAATGACTCTTTCGAGAGCTGGCATTGTCGTGATCACGTGAGAGGAGGCGCTATGTGTCATTAATATTGCTTAATTAAAGTGCTTAGTGTTTCAGTCACTATAATTGTTTTATGCTTTGTTTTGTTAAGTATTCAGTTTACTTGTTAGTCTCTGCCGCTATTCGTACCGGTTAAGGTGTTGTGAATTGGTATCTGTTTACGCTATATCTGGTTTAAGAGAATGATCTCTTACAACTTTTCAGTATTAAAGATAAAGTCTCAAATCTAAAGTTGGATGGGATCTGATTATGTTCTTAATAAGAAAATTTCGAAATTAATAATGGTTCTTTGTTCACTAATTTCAAAATATTTAGACATAATCGGTAAACCATATCAATTATAAATCAGATTGGATTTCATAAACCGAACTTTAACACCATATTTAAATAAATGTGATTCCAATCAAAACCAATTAATGATAAACTGGTTTATCGATATCACTTATATTCTTTACAATTTCTTTTGTGGAGTTGGTGTATCTCTACAAGACACTCTCAATGTATTTCGTAATTTTATTTTTAAATTAAAAATTTTGAGTATATCTAACATAATACATTATATATATTGTCTTTGAACCACAAAAAGTTTCATTGTTTTAAGAGTTAATTTGGTTAAAAACAACGGAAAATAGGGAAATTAGGTGGATGCCAAATACAGTGAAACATAAGATTATGTAGATTAGGTTGGAAAAGTTAAAAGACTATAATGACCTTTTTTAATTGTTTACTTGGCTTCTTGGGAGTAGGAATGTAGGCTTACTAGCTGGCAACATGAATTTATTTAGATATGCTAAGATTGCCAAAGATATGGTGAAGATACGGTTAATTTGCCTCGTTTAACAAAATAGGTACAATGCTATTCTCAAGAGGCTCCTTATCCACATCATCTCTAAAATTAACAACGCTTTTGGATACAAAAACTATAGAAAGATTTGCCTCCTCTACTTACAGAAATGTGTGTAATTACTAAGATTTTGTAACTGTGGACGTCTATAAGTTGAGTGTCATCATAAAATCTGGTTTGCTAACATGAAAATTGTATGGTTAAATTTTTAAAAAAGATTACTAGTGTTATAATTTAACGTCTAATAAAAAAATTGGTTAGCTATTTAAAATAATTTATGTTTCGAAGTAATAAAACTAAACTCTAAATCCAAAATCGTCAACCCTAAATCTTTACCAAATCATATTCTGTAAATTCTAAACCTTAAACACTAAATCCAAAATCGTATACCCTAACCAAATCGTAAACCCTACCAAATAATAAACTCTAAACCCTAAGCCTTAAACTTTAAGCCCTAAATCAATACATAAGCCTTAAACCCAATAGCAACACCGTAGACCCTAAACCATTGATCATAATTGACACTATAATATGATACACAATTAGACCGATACACAATTAAACCCTAATTCGTATAGACAATTTCATTAAACCTGAGACCTGATAGATGGAGAAAGATATAAGTCAATTATTAGATGTCCAATTTTCCTTGTGGATAGTTACCATATTTTTTGGATGGCTAACACAATTAATGAATAGGTCAATAATAAGATTAGCTATAAATTATCATACCCTTACACTATCGTTTTCACCATAAATTGAAACCCCTAAAACCCCTACAGTCCATGATGTAAGATTGCTTTTTAAGTTTATAGTTGGATGTGTAACTTGTTTGATAGCTTGTTAACGGTAATTAGAAACCGAACTTTCAATTATCCAGAATTCACTGTAATGGTACAATAATTTTTTTGACTATCCATTGAATAAAGTTTATGGTTAACAATTTTGCGAGCTGGTAATAAATTTAATTATCCAAACACTACATAGATAATAATTGTTCCCTTTAATTACAACCAAAGAACCCACTCCTTGTTGTTGTTTTTTTATCACGATGAACTTTCGTAGTGGACTTAATTACAACTGCGAATAAAATCAATCTCGTCGTCGTTGAGGACATTGAGAAATTGTGGTTATCGCCAACAGCCTGGAGGCTACCAAATGTATCGTCTGCTGCCGCAACATCAATTGAAGACACATGAGGAATAAAGCATATGAAGAAAAGTCACACTCCCAATCAACTCCAAAGATAAAGACTTGGTAGGAGTACCTCAAAGATTAATCCAACTGAAACACAAATACTGTAGATTGGTAAAACTCAATTTTCCCAGATAAATTTGCCTAAACAAAAAAACTAATATAGGAAGTCACACCTCCATTCTTAAGTAAATTTCAAGAAAACAATAAAGAAACTTACTCTGATTCACGAAACGAATTAAGAAACTTTAATTTCTGATTTTTTAAAATTTTTGTTTTCCTTTTGAAAGAAAGAAGAGATCTTGCAAAATATCACAATAAGAGAACTTTATTGGTATGAGGGAGGGTGGTGGCTGCACATTGTTGTTCTACAATTTTTTGGATGAATCGACAATGAAAGAAAATAAAGAGGATAGTAGAGGTGAGAGAAAAAAAAATATGAAGATTTTAAGTTTTGAAAATATTTATGACAGAAAATAAAATCTCCACGTATCTGGTTTGAAGATTTTATCTACACTTTCGAGCAAAAATGGGTGGTTGAATTATAGGGGTAGCAGGGTCATATACGATTGTGTACAGTTAGAAAATAGTGAATTTTGGTAGATTGCTAAATAGGCTAAAGTCTGTTGGTGTGAGTCCTAATTTCTCTTGTTTTAAAAGAACAATTTGGACTACAACTTCTACTTGTAAGGTTGTTTACTTAAACTACACGACGAATAAAATCATCTACCAACATAACCTAACTTCTTATGGGTTAGCAGAAAATTTAGAAGCCAAGCTTTTCATCCTCAAATAAAAATGCAGGGGGTTAGGATCCATATAAAAAGAAACTTAAAGAGATACCGAAACGATGAGTTTTTGTAAATTTGGTTGAGTCAGTGCTAAGCTGTCTATAAATTTATCAATATGAAACATGGAGTCATAATAAAAGAAAGAAAAGAAGACAGCGTGAGAAACTCTGGCGATGTAGAAACGTGGACACGACCATAACAAATTTGTTTAGCTATCAGATCGAACGCAATCTAAAACGTCAAACCTTAGGATTTATTTTGAATTTCTTTTTTTAAGTTTCAATTTTAATTAGTTTAATTATATTAAAAAAATATGTTTTAGTTAAGTTGGAATATATAATGTTCTGAGATTCTTAATTTGTAAAATGAGGATATATATGTTCTAATTATTAAAATCAATTGGAAATCAATACTCTCTCCGTTTTGATTTAATTGTCGTTGTAGAGGAAAATTTTTGTTTCAAAATAAATGTCGTTTTATAGTTTCAATGTAAAATTTATTAAGAAGATTCTCCAATTTATTTTTCTATTAGTCAAAATATAGTAAGTGTATAAGTAATTGTGTTTTTTATTTTAAAAATATACAAAATTATATGTTTTATTAATATATGTGCATAAACTCATAACGACACAATTAAAATGAAACGGGAGAGAGTATTATAACAATCAATCATATATTGGTAGACTAGATAGTAACGAAACATTAATTTACATTTAAATTATAAAATTTCCATATCTTTTCGTGAAGCAAAATAAGTTATACTACTGCCTACAAATCACGTATGGTCAATATATAAGAAGATACAGTCTATTCAACTCCTATAAGGCACGATCTTAAGACTTACTTGGAAACATGTTACATTCGTGGCATTATCGAAAGCGTGCGAACACAAACACAAACTGTTGTAATAAATAAATGAAACAAATCAGATAAATTCCATTCCAACTGTTCAGAATCATCCCCAAGTACCAAACCCTTACATAACGAATATTTCATTTCTCGATCCTTCGACTCAAACCTTCAATGGGTAAACCGGAGAGGAAACCAAGAGAGAAGACATACTCTTCTTCGTCGTCTTATCTTCTTCACTGCTTCGGTATTTCCCGGAAAATACACTCTCACAAACAAACCCTAGACGACGCCGGCGGTCAAGAGAAGACTAAGAAGAAGAATAGGAACCGTTGGTTTTCACGTAAATGTCGTCTGAACAACTGCGAGATCGAAACGACGCCGGTTTGCGTGTTGGAGAAACAAAACATGACTATTGAAAATGATAAGCAGAATCTGTTTCGAGTGATACGTGAAGTTATTGATCCGAAGATTGTCGCTGCCGTTGTACAAGAAACTAAAGAGGTACTATTCATTCCATTACTATTTTCTCATTCATGATTATCGCTTTACGACGTCGCTTTTGGCTTTCACTCACCCCCTTCTTCGAGAGAGAGCGTTAAAATGTGTGCATCGCTAAAACATTGTTTTCACCTCCTAACAACGTCATTATTGCGGGATTCATAGGATGAGGTTCTTAGAGGGTTCTAAAATATTTTATTTAATAATCGCTTTTAAATTTTTTTTTAGTTAAAGTTAAGAGACAGTTCTTATATTACGCTAAGAACCCTGCAATAATCACAATCTAACGTTATAAGAGGAAGAGATCCTACTTTTAGTTTTCAAATGAATTTATAATGTCCTAAGAACAATTTCATTGATGGGTTCTTAACTAAAGTATCTAAAATACACTAATGTGTATGTATATATTATATATGTATATATAATTGTGGGATTCTAAACTTTACAGAAAACGTAACCTAAACCAGATATTTTGGGTTACAGTTTATCGTAAAACTTAGAACTCCACAACTACATACACATAATATAATATATATATATATATACTTTTAGATATTTAGTTGAAAACTCATCAATGGAATTGCTCTAACATTAAAATTTGTGCATGGCTAAAAACATTGTTTTCAATTGAATTTATCAATTTGACAATTTTTTCTCCCCTCGGCAGAAAAACATGAGAGAGCAAAGAGACATAAGTCCGGAACCGTTGACTTTATCAGGATACGACACGTGTTACGAAAAGGCATCGACAACTACAGTTCATGCCGGGAAACTCGAGCGGACACAAACCATCGGGTCCGGGTCAAAGCGGGAGAAGTCTTCACGGGTCAGGAGGAAAGCGTCGCGGGTTGACCCGGTGATTGGGATATCAATCATAATGCTAACGCTAATGATAATGTTGATGTGGGGACGTTTGTGTGCGATTATTTGTACATGTACTTGGTGTTACTTTCTCCCTCGTCTCAAACGCAAACGCAGTAGTGGCGGTAAAGCTGAACGCAGTAATGATGATTTGGATTTGAACACTGCGGCTTATAAGAAAAAAATCGTTTTAGAAGGTTTTTTGGTACGGCAGCAACGCCGCGTTTTGCTGTGACCACGTTTTGATATCTTTTATAATTTTTATTTTATTTTTATTTGAACACAATTCTTTTTGTTAATTTGTTATTGTTGCTTTTCCCCTTAGTTAGTTGTAATCTCCTGTTTATTCATTGCTTATGTACATGCCATAACGATTGATATTTAATCACTCATTCATCATGCGTGCACGCCCATTTCAACATCAATTGTCTTTTACAATTGTCTATATATTGCACTCCTTACTGTTTCATAACATAAATAATATTTTTTTTTAATTTTAAAATATAAATTATTTTCACATAAACATAGTGTGACCAATCAGAGTATTTTTAAATTAATCCAGTTGTATTTAATTTATATATTTATTAATATTTTTATTTTAAAAAACCATTTTCTTAATTGTGATTTTAATTAAAATTATTTATATTATAAAACAACGAGAATATTGTTAACACCTTTGAAATATAACATTAGAATTAACGTTACTAATTGTGTATATGTAAATAGATAAATGACTAATCTTTTGGTTACAAGATCAGTTGATGAGTTACAAGACTCTTAAGACTGTTAATTACAAAGCTATTGATTAGTCTGGTAAAACAACATTTTCTAGCATAATTAACCAACATTTTAGTTTCAGTGTTGTCGCTTTAATTTACTCTGTCCCAAAAGAATCTCAATAATGAAGGCATCCCTGATCTGAGATAATATGATTATAGCGACGAAAATGCTAACCTCCAAACTTGAGAAACTCGATTGATAAGAGGAGATGACAATCGTCTGAACCTTAGCTAGACCACCCCCCAACCCAAACCTGCGACTCTCAGCTCTCGCACCAATCTCAACACCTGAAAAGAAAAAAAAAACACCACACAGAAAAAAGCAGGGCTTTCTTGTAGCTATTTCCAAGAAGACCAGATTCACAGTGTTTATGTATACAGAGAGACAAAACTCCTTAATCCGTGTCCATTATATGTTCTGTACACTATGCAGAAGACAAAGAGTACTAGAACAAGAGAAGTTTCTTACATCAATCAAGCTTCTGCATGATCCAATCAAGACCGCCTTGTACAATGCGCAAATATGCGCAAATATTTCCCCAGTGCGATGATTGCCATCGCTCCAGGGTTAACTTTGTATCAAAACACTGTTGTAAGACTCGAGTCACTCAATACCTTCAAAGAAGATATGAGCTCGCAACTGAAGTCAGCAGGGACGCAAACAAGCCACTTGAAAGCATCATACTAGGAAGCTAACCGACATCGCAGCTTGATATGACAAAATCCATAAACAAAAATAAGTAAACTCGACCAAATGCATATGCCAAATATGTAATTTCCCCTCAAAATAGCCAACTCTGTCAAGAATTCTGGAGCACTATTCTTCCTGTTCATCGTGAAACATGTGATGAGATTAACTCCCTGGTTCTCAATCTAGTACTTGATTAAAACATGTGATAAGAATGTACTTAAACAGAACAAGCAAGCAGTAGTTTGACAAATTAATTTAGGGAGGGCAGAGAGAGAGAGACAGCAAACTTTAAACAAAATAGCACTGAATCATAAATTTTAGACCCCCACTGGAGAAAGAAAGTGTTTCCAGTTTTCGGATCAAAGCAATACATACACACACATAAATTGAAAGGGGTGCCGCGACAAACAGATAAGGCGAGGATCTGCCACAAGCATGGACCAAAGAGACTCTACTCATTCAGACGACAAGATACAGACTAAGCAATAGGCCTTTAGTCTGGGAACTAACAAAGAAGCAAACTCAGGCTTGCACTGGAACTTCTTGCAAATACACCCTCAACAGTCGGCAAAGATTAATTATGAAAACCCACTACAGAGCTTAGAAAAAAAATCATAAAACACTATTTGACTATGAAGTTGAAATTCATTTAACCAGTAAAAGCTTTTGTGCACATTGTGCCTGGCATAATTACAGGACCAAGGAACGGTAAGTCCTAACTAATTAAAAGAAAACCTAATCTAAGAAAAATTTGATCCCCCAGATACAATTGTCAGGGAAAAAAATATAATTTACAGAATCCTGACAAAAGTTATTTTGATGCCTTTGGAAGTAAAAAAAAAAAATCCTTCATAGAAGAGAAAGTTGTATAACTGTTAACTGTTTGATGACAGCACTGACTTAATTTTAGAATTTAGAAACTCAAACCTATAGGATTAATCTTGTTAGTGAGGCACTAGCAGCTCCTTTTTCCATTGATATTGACAGGAGCAGACTAACGAATTCTACCTTCACCTCAAGCTGGCTTCCAACAATTAGCGGTAGGCATGTCTGGCCGAGATGGTAAGGCAGCATGACCTAAAATGGGTTAATTTAAATGGTAAGGCAAGAATAAAGTATTTGTAAGTGTCGGTGAGAGTCTGCAGTCAGATGCAGGTGCTGAGATAGTCTCACCTGGAATTGCAGCGACAGCTTGTAAGTTACTGGCAGAAGAAGGCTGATAATTTATTGTCAGTGAAGGTGGGCGGTCTGGAGGTGGCCGAAAAAAATCTGGTGAATTGCAAATAAGACCATCAATCACAAGGATAGCCATGACACAAACACACAAACTGGACAATCATAATTAACAGATGTATCCCATTCTCAAAGCTCACAAGCAATCATGTAAATTAACAAAATTCAACACTTAAGAGAGTGTGTAAGGTCGTATCAAGTATCTACATACTGTCTGTGGCTCTAGGAAGGCCTGGATGTGAATTTCTTCCATGTATCCAGGCACCACTCTGGTTTTCTGCACTACGCCCATTTGAAGACATCCGCCATGGTTCCTCATTTCTAAATCTCCGTCCATCATCGCGTTGAGGTGGGAAAGAATAAGGATGAGTGTAGGAACGCTGCGATTGTGATTGAGCATGGCTTGGATACGGAAAATGACTGGACGGTGCTGAAGGCAGGTTCCTAAGCATAGGTCTTTGGGACAGAGGGGTGTTCGGTAGAAACCGTTGGTTCTGTGACGAAGCTTCAGTATTGAAAAATGCATCGCTGTTCCCAAATTCCAGTTGTCTGGAGGAAGTGCGTGCTGAAGCCTCCCTGGAGCTGCACACTCCTGCTGGAGAAAAACTAGATGACTGCTGCACGAATAATTCAGTTTTTCCAACGCCCTCAACATGACTTCCACATGTAGAACTTCCAGGCCCTCGAACAATTTGATCACCCTGCATATGGTAGGAGTTTATACACAAATGATAAAAGAGGAAAATGTACATTAGGAATTTTTGTAACATCAAACAGAATTAATCAACGAACTTACAGTGAAAATGCTACAGCGGTCTTGCTGCACAGATCCTGAGTATGTTTGATGCGATAATAGATAAGCTGTAGGAAATTCTAGTTGAATTGGTATCTGTTGATGGCTAGCAATGGATTGTTGAATAGTTAACGATGGTGGTAAAGCTATAGATTGTGCAGGCGGTGGAGGTGGAGGTGGCGGTGAAGGTGGAGGTGAAAGGGGCGGTGGTGGAGGAGGAGGTGGGAATTGTGTTGCAGGAGGTGGTGGTGGCAGCAATGGGGGAGGAGATGAAGGCGGAGGAGGTGGGGACGGAGGTGGTGGAGAAGGAGGTAGAGGAGGGGGAGATGGAGGTGATTCGCGAGGCAAGGGAGGAGAATCCTCTGGAAGAGGAGGCACCGCCGCCGTTGACTTTTCTGCAACTGGTTCCCTAGCATCCAGTGACTGCCCCTTTGTCTCATTACCACAGAAAGGGAAAGGTGCTACATCTTTCGGCTGACCAGATATATCTTCCATTTTAAGTTCACGATCTACATCCTCCAAAACTCTATGGAGTCTATCACTCAAAGTATCCCGTGCTTCCAAGTCGTCTACAGCATTGAAAGGTTCCTCAGATGATGTGTTCTTCGCATCTTGTGGTATTGGAAGATCGTCATCTTCTTCCTCATCTTCGAAGGTATGAGAAGAGAAAAACCCTGGCAGCTGAATAGTTGCATTGCTGCAAAAAATGGCATATAAGTTTATAAACACTCGACAGTCTGATATCAAACTAATAAATTTATTTGACTTTGCATGTTCTTTTGTAATCAGCAATACATAATTGAAGCCAGAGAGTAAACTACTAAGAAAGACAAGCGTTTAGCATACCTGCCATACTCATCAACAAGCATGCCTTCCATTTCTCTGATAGGATCATCTACAGCACGCTCAGATCTGGAAGGACGTCGCATGGAACAACCAACAGTTGCATCATCAGCAGAAGCTCCAATATCATCTATATAGCGACGCAGAAGAGATTCAGGGAAGATTTTCCTATCAAGCCACAACTTCAAAACCTTTTTAAAAAAAAGGACGTCACTGACTCCAGCCAACGAAAAATGCAAAGATAATCTTAAAACGAGCAAATAGTAAAAGTACCTTCAGACATTTACGACGGTTATCACGAGCATCCGTCTCTGGAGGAGCAGCAGCACCTAAAAGACGTGGCAAAGCAGCTTGCACGGTAGGAACGTATGAAGCACCAGCAATACCTACAAAAAGATTTCACAAGCATCAGTAATTATCTATCTTTTTAGGAACAAATAGATTCTGATAGTAAACTATACTGGGTGTGCTCCTTGAAATGCAGTTAAAAAATATAAACAATAAAATCCAAATACTATTTGCAAGAGAAAAGTTTACCTTTTTGGTTGTGCGAACACTGGGTGATAGAGTCAACGAGAAAGAACAAGTCCACTTTACGATGGAAGTGAGGTTCACTTTCCAACTTACGTATGAGAAGTTCCACCACCTACATATAAACACAAAAAAAATTCCCTGTTAAAGCAAAAATTGACCGAATAATGTTACACACCAAATGCAGTAAACTTTTTGTTAATGCAGTTTACGTAGCAAGCTAAAAGGGCAAGTTAAAAGTGACTTTCTCTGTGCAGCCTCAGACTAAGTATTGTTGACAGCCTTAAGATAGAACATAAATAAAAACCAACCGACCATCTTACCTCGCTAGCAATCCCATACTTGGCACAATCAATTGCTAGGCGTGTTGCACGTCCGATACTTTCTTTAGTTCTTGATAAGGTCTCTAGCATGCCCTCAAAAGCATCCCGAGAAACAGCAGCCTCAGTGCCACCACTAAGTGACCCTCCAACTGACTCATGCCCTGAACTACGTCTTCTCTCTTCATTATCATCACTCTCATTTTGATTTCTTGATGAGGACTTATGCTTATGATTTGACGGAAAAGAATCTTGTTGATGTCCTTGAACAGCGACAGGCATTACGATGGCAGTAGAAGCTGAAGCATTCTGAACCATAAATGGGCTATGACTTCTCATCTGCGTATCACTGATGTTTAATAGACTAGGATTCAAATTCCCAAAAACTGAATTCTGTGAATGTGCTAGTTTTCTTTTGGCCTGTGCAGCTGCAATTAGATCCTTCATAGATGCAGCCGAATCTGGGGTCCTCGCACTGGTGAATGGAGCACTCCAGTTTTCTCGATTGCAATCAAGCCTGCACAATTTAAAAAAATAACTATAAGCAACAGAACAGCATAACCACAAAAAAGATTACGGATAGAACGTGACATACATGACTGCAGACAAGTCCTCAGAAGTGTCTCCTGAAACAGCAGCATCATTCAGACGTAATGCAGCTTTTGAAACCAATGTTGGCCTATCTCCAACTGAAACTGGTTTGTGTCTTTTATTTGCTGGCTGAGATTGGGAAGGGCTTGCTTTATCAGATCCCGCATCTGATTCCTTACCAGAACCACTGTGAGGCTTCTTTGCCATCGAAGCACCAGAAACTTTTACAGATGGTTTGGCAGTTTTATGCTGTCCTGCAACGTGCTTGTTAGGTGACACCAGCTGAGGAGACATCTTAGGAGATCGCAAGATTTGCTTGGCATCCTTTGCCGGCAACTCACTGATGGGTTTTGCCATGGGTAAACTGTCTGTAGAATTCTCCACATTATCTGATAATACACGTGAAGTATCCTCGCAATGTTTACGCAGGGGCACTTTCCTTAGTCCCGTGCTCTCTGTAGATCCAGCAGATATTTTGGCTTTAGTAGAAGTATCACGACATACGTTAGCATTTTTAGGACCATCAGTCAATACTGATGTTGCTTTGGAAAGAACGGCTTGACTTCCATGTAATGGGGTCTTTGGATCATCATCATCATCTTCGTCATAAATACAAACAGCCCTCCTTTTCTTCAGCGACAGTGAAGCTGGAACCTTGACATTACTAACAGAAGAGGAACGGTCCTTCTGTTCCAGATGACCTTTCCCGGATTTATCACTTACAGACGAACGGTCTTTCTGTTCCAGCTGACCTTTCCCGGATTTAACACGAGACCCAGAAAAAGGAGGCGAGGTATCATGCTCCACTGTTAGTCTGCGGCGCTTTGTTGCAACTATTTTATCATATGCTAAATTTCCTCCACGAGCACTTAATCCTACAACAAGTTCACGCTTAATATCTGATACAGTACCAGTAGAATCAGTTTCACATTTTTCTTTGTCATTTTTACCTTCACACTGCGGCTTTTTAGCCGCACGTGAGCTTTCATCTACTCTTGGTGCAGGCTTCCCTGATTCACTGTCAAGCCTCCTTTTCTTGCCGGAAACCCCACCCTTAACGCCAAGCACTTTGGAGCTAGATTTCTCTGTAAACAGACCTTTTGACTTTTTGGAATCGGATTGACCACTAGTAGCTTGACCATCAGGGACATGTGAGTTATTGCTTTTGTCTCTATGAACTGTAACTTTCCCTTCTCTGTCCGAGCCTCCTGCTTCTTTCTTTATTTTCTTACCGTTGGGTAGATCCTTTTGACCATTACCAAGTTTCTTAGTGCAAGCATCACCGTCAGTTCTTTTATCAAAATCTTCTTCTTTTATTTTAGGGTCATCTGAACCATGCGCTAGTGACTCGCTACCCGAGGATGTGGCTGTGATCTTTGATTCCCGAAATGGAGACGAACCCTGCTTCTCTGTTTCAACTTTCGGGAAGTAAGGGCCCTCCCTAGAATCTAAATTATCAGTTCCATCAGAATCAATGACCATATGATCTGTTCCAATCACTGTCTCAGCCTTCACCAAACCATCCAAAACATCCGACTTGTGATTTTGCAACTCTTCAAATTCTGTGCATATTTCCGTCACAGCCTGTGCAAAGTACTTGACTGTTTTACCTTGACACCTTGCCAACAGTTTGGTCTTTGACTCACTAGTGAAGGCTTGAATATCAGGCGGTGCAACAAAAGCTCTGCAGTAAAAGTAACGTAACTTGGTCAATAAACACACAACGGACAAAATAAAGACATGGCGAGTAAAGGTGAAGATTATAATTACGGTAAGAGAAGACGTGATAACCAAGACCTACTGCCTAATTAGCAAACATCGAGTAAAGTTGATGTAACTTACATTTCCTGTGTTCCAAAGAACTGAACAAAGTACTTCTTAGGGTCTGGAGCACGATCCCACTCCTCAGGCCGGCTAATCTGAAACTCAAAAAAAAAAACAAATTTATTCACTAGAGAGAGAGAGACTAAACGAATTCAAATAATGCTCACGCTCAGTATATACCCATGAAACCTTTATCAACAATTCAAAATATGTTTTTGTTTTTCATAATTCAACAGTAGAATCTAAGCGAGTAACACAAGTTGAAGTGAGTAACACTAGAGCTCATCAACCTAAGGCAATCCAACCAAAAAAAAACAAAAAAAAAAAAATCTACAAAGCTAATTGTCTATGGAGCTTAGGCACTAAACAAGAACGAATTAAACAAAAATTGGTTAAAGAATGTGACAGAGTAACACAGTGGAATCTGACTGAAGAGGGATAATTTAATTGAGTTTAAAATCCACCTTAATATCATGAACAACCATTATGAAGCCTTAGTATATGGTAAGCCACTCAAAAGAAAAAAAAAAGATAACACTAAATCTCATCAACCATACATCACTGGCCGGCTAATCTGAAACTCAAAACCAAATTTCTTCACCAGAGGGACTAAACGAAATCAAAAAATTCTCAAATTCATGAAACCTTTATCAACAATTTTGTTTTTCATAATTCAATTGTAGAATCTAATAGAGTAACACAATTCAACAATAGAATCTGACTGAGAGTAACACTAGAGCTCATCAACCTACAAAGCTAATGTTCACGGCGCTAAACAAGAACGAATTTAAAGAAAAATTGGTGGCTAAAAGAAACGAAATCAAACCTTAGCAGGCCAAGCGGGGAAGCCTTTAACTTTGGCGAGGACGAGATCACCGAGAATCAACTCCCCCTTGTCCTTAGCCGCCTTGCTCCCTCCTCTTTTACGCCCCGGAGCCATTAGGCGATTATAATAATATATTCCTCTATAAACCCTAACCGAATTCCACCGGAGCTCCGCTGGTTGAGCCGTTAACGGATCTCGTACAACGACGGGGCAATAGAGAGAGAGAGCTTTGATCCACGGAGGATAGATTGATCGATGATGGGGCTTAGGACTTGGGGATGAATTAATTTAATTTCCCCCTTTTTCGTTTTTTTTTTTACATTAAGGAGAGTGATTTTCCATTTTTCTTTATTATTATAATGTTTTAATATCTTAACCCATTGGTCAATTGACTCAATTCATAGATACAGATCAATATTTCCTCTTTTTTTATATAATTGTAAACATCATTATTGATTTTTGAGAAATGACTAAAAAATACAGGTATCACTTTTCAAAAATATTTCCAATCAATAATAATATACTAATATTTGAGTTTAGACTTTAATAAATATTATTTATGATTTAGTATTAAGATGGTGAAACTGTGTTTATTAATGTTTTATAAATATTTAGAAAAATTAGTTTAGGTAGAGGTGAGAGGTATCGTCATTGATTGGACCGTTGATGCAGATGATATGCTCCTTGAGCAACCGAGAGAAGATGTCGTAAGCTCTCTCTCCACGAGAAGAGTGCTCAATGACCATCAAAATCAGACTGTCGCTTCTTCTCGAGATTAGCGATGGTGTTGATAGCCTCATGTCGTTACTGGAAACAAGACTCCTCATCATTGGCACTGTCGGGATGTTTCTGCTCCGACGTGAGAGGATTGAACCTTGAGTGCTAGTACCAAAGAAGTTTGGCCTATTTAGTGATCTACCAAATTTAACTATTTCCCGAACAAGTGTGATGTTTGTAGACTTTACTACCCTTATTTACACTGCCATGTACACTACTATTATGTATAGCCAAAATCTTTTAAAAATATTATTCTTTACCTACAAGATTATCCAAGATATTACAATATCATCTAATTTTTTTTTTTAGATTTCAAAAGGTTCACATTTTTCTCTTTCATCTCTTTAAATAAATTATATGTTTCGGTAATTCTCTTTTATCTCTCCAAATAAACTTTGTTTCCATCTAACTCATTAAATTCATCGATTTTGCAAGCTTGCACACTGTTTTTTCCTGTTGGAACGTGCAAGAGAATCACATTTCCTATCTTCAGCTCCAATCTATGCAACTCGCCGGTCAGATTCTTGAGTCTCTCAAGCTCTATTGCAATTTACAATCACTATATTCTCAGAAAAAGATCTGTCTAGTATGATTCCTTCTCAAATCTTCTTGTGACTTCTAGTAATAAATTCTCCAGCTTGACCCTGACACAAATCGTTTAGTGTAAGTACTTGAACGCTCTTGCTTTTAGCGGCAACAAGATTTTTGGTTTGATTCCTTCTTAATTAAGCTGGTTAGATCGGTTAAGACGTCTTTTTTTGGCTGGGAACAATCTCTCTGCTACAATTCCGTTCGAGCTGTCTCATTTTGGAAAAATGATTATGTTGGATTAACGGTTTTGAGATTAAAGTGTGGAGGATGTTGCGTTTTGATGGTGGTTATAATTAAAGTGCTTGTGGTGGAAGAAGAAGCTAGATGCTACTCTTATTGGATAGACACATATTTTCAAGACAATAAAATTTAAACCATATATTATTTTATTTAGATGTTAAGGCCAATTGAAAGAACCACCATTACATAGACGGAAATCATTTCATTTACACGGGTTATAATTAAAGAAATTGTAATCTAAGTTATGTTAGATAGCTACAATAATTTTTTGATGTCATCGTCACAACCAAAAATAATAGACGGTTACATAATTTATTAGTCATAATACGTACTTGATGGTTTATCTCAAGTAACCCATTTTCTAAACGTGTAAGTATTATATTAGCTGTCCAACAATTTGACTTGTATCAAAGAACATATATACCTCAACATTATTTGTATGTTCATTTCATATGTTATAGCTACAATCTTGATTCTTGTGGTACTAAAGAATATGATATACAAAATTCAATCATGTTTCATCTTAATAACTTATTTGTTAACTGTGTAAATATTATATTAACTACCTTATAACCTGATATTATCAACAAATCAATTATTATCCCAAGTAACTCGTTTTTTAACCGTGTATATATTATATTAGATGTCCAACAATTTGACATTTCCAATAGGAAAAACTTTGGTCCTTTGCTTCATCAACCTGATAGGGATAAGAACCCATGTGAGACGGAGTTTATTGGCTGGCATGTACTTCCAACGGTGCCATATTTAAAAAGAATCGGTTCTATGGGATGACCAAAAAATGCCCAAAACATAATCGGTTTCTATTAGATGAGTGAAAAATGTTTGCAGCTTTGCTATTGCGAGCTAGATTTTGTTGTGATGATTTGAAGTTATTTGCACTACATAATATGAATTCCTTCATTTGTGACAACTGACACATGTTTAGATAAAAGATTGATGACTATAATAAATAAATAGAAAATGATCGCTTGGTGGAGCGCACAGTGGCTGAGATACGGCGCGTGGTGGCTAAGTTCACACGTGGTTTAGAAGGCAAAAGAGAGGAAGAAGTTTTCGAGAAGGAAGTTGTGAAGCTTCGCAAGTATGTTTCGAGTTTGTGTCCCGTTTATGGTTGTCAGCTTTTGCTATGAAAAGATTTATCAAACATACTATAGAAAAACGGTTAGTTATAGTACATTCATGATAATGTTTAGGTGTTACCATGTGTAAAGAACAAGCACATGAAAGATATGAATCATGAGCTTTACCATAGGTGGAACAACCACAAGAAAATGGTTTCATATCTCTCAGAATTTTTAGGCGATCTTGCAAAGCTTGTTGCGCAGCTTTTTCCTAGCCTACTTTAGATGTAGTAGTGCCCAAAAGCTTGCATTTTCATGTACTCCCGAACCAAAAGAGAGATGGAAGATGTGCCGGTACATTGAAAGACCTTGCAATGGTCAGTTTCCGAGACAATTTTCATAGTTTTCGAGGCCACAACTGTTGTTATGAAGATGGTAACTGAAGAACACAAGAGAGTTAAGATTGATCAGACACTACTGAAAAGTGTGGTTGATATATATGTTCAGAGTGGGCTAGGAACACTGGAAATATATGAAATAAATTTTGAGAGGTCCTTTTTTCAAGACACGGAATCTTACTATTCTGACAAGGCCTCAAGTTGGATCATGGAGTATTCGTTTTCTGATTACTTGTTGAAACTTGATAACTTTAGTCTCACAAAAGAAAAATGTCACTTCCATGACAAGTATGGGACACGTGTCACCAGGCAAGATTGGACAGTCTGAGATCATTCTCCTTTGTATGAAGAAGAATCTCCCAAAGATTCTTCTTCTTCATGATGATGATGATGAGGTACAATTTTTCATTGATAAAGAGATAGGTTGTATGTTTTAATGCAGACTGTTCACATTGAAAGCTTCAAATTCCACCCGGTCTTCAAATGCATAGAGAATGATGATATTGACATTGAGATGAGATCATGGTAGATAAGATTCAAGCCAATCAAACAGAGAGGACTGGTTGTGTCTCACAGACTGCAGTTGCTCTGTGGTGTCGGGTTATGCCACTCCCGCCTCAAGAATCCAATATGTGATGAATGGTTCCGAGACAGCTACCGGCCCTTTCTAATATCATCAGCAATTTATGTGTTAGTGAGTTGTTTCTACCTACCAGTTTTTTTTTCCCTCAAGAACAGTTCATATATGGAGGAATCAGGCTCGGCCCTGACCTAAAGCCCAACAAGCTAGAGCTTTATGCGCCAAAATATATTAGCTCTTAAGGGATGCCAAATTTGTCAAAACTGCATATAGTATAGTGGCAAAAGTTGTTTTCAAAATATGAGGTTCGAATCCAGCTAATGAATTTAGGGGAAAATTATTTTTTTTATGCTTTAGAAATAGAAATAATGCTGGATTGGCATTGGAGAAAGGTATAATTGGTTGGAATGTAAGGATAAGACTGATTTAAAAACATGTAAGCAAATGGAAAAAAATAATGGAAAACAACTATATTGAATTTTAAAAAATAAATAAAAATATTTAGTTTATTCTAAATTGAAACTAATATTGATACTTACTGTTTTATCTATTTCTAAAGGTGTAACTTGTTAGGTTTTGAATCATCTTATTTCTTTCTATCAATGCATTCACACATTAATATAACCAAACCAATATTCATGTTCAAGAAATTACAAACATCAATGTATTTAACAGACATCAAGACCTTCTTTTAATAATTATATGACAAAAATCAAGGATCAATTAATTAATTCTCGAAAAAATAAAGAAAATCAAGTATGAGTACTGTTTTTAGAGGAACCGGCGCTTCCATGGAACACGATTATTGTTTCTGACACAGCAGCCACATGAGTAAAGCAAAACGACGAGAAGGATAAGAAGAAGATTGAAGACGAGAAGAATCCTCCATCTTCTCCTTACCCCTTTGTAAACTCCAACCTTGCATGACTCGCACCCATAACACAGTTCACTTTGCGTGTTACTCCATGTCTTGCAGTCACCTGTGATAGCTGCCTTCGACGTCGCTGGAACTGTCCAAAACGTTACATTCTTTGGCTTGAAGCCACATTCTACCGGAGGTCGACAACATCCAAACTGAAAAAAAACAAGAAAAAACAAAAAAATATGTCACATATATATATGTTAAAATTTGGTTTAGCCGTCTGTAGACGGCAAATTGTAATAATTCTAAAAAACATCGGTCTTGACATGTTAAACTAAGCACTAATCTTCTATCCCTCTGTTTCGATTTAATTATCATTGTAGAGAAAAAAAATTATTTCAAAATAAGTGTCGTTTTATAGATTTAATGTAAAATTTATTTAAAAAAAAAAACATTTTAGTTTTCTATTGATTGAAATATGGTTAGGTGTATAGATAATTGTATTTTTTATTTTTAAAATACACAATATTATCTATTAATATTGTGTGCATAGACCCAGAACGACAATTAAAATGAAAGAGAGAGAATATAAAATGCTTAACTTTTGAACATTGATATATATATATATATATATATATATATAAACATTTTATATTTTGTTTATGCTAAAGGCTAAAATGTATCAACACATACATTTTTATAAAAACACATAACAAGACCAAACCTAATTTACATATTGTCTAAAAATCACACCAACTCCATAAACCATGAATTTTTCGATTAATCTTTAGCATCAAACTTCATAAAATTCAACTATACATAGGCAAATTGTAACATGTTTTTTCGGCTAAAGGTTGAAATATGTATCCAACACATACCTTTACATTCGAGAGATGTTTGGCGTCAAAGTCAACGTGACGTGAACCAAACCTACAGATCGTAGAATCAGCCATGCATCGTTTAATCCCTTCCCAATTCTTCCCTTGAAGAAAATGATTCCCTATCCAGTTTTGAAGATCACCGGTCTTAGCATTCCCTATACCCTTACCTGAAAACGCTTTCCCGGCGGAAGCATTGGTTACAAGGAAGATGAAGATGGAGAAGACGAGGATGAGGAGAATAGAGAGGAAGAGGAAGAAGAGGTAGATAGTGATGATGATGTGGCTGTCGTAGAGAGCGGCTATGAGGCCTAAGGAAGAGATGAAGAAGAGGAGAGTCGCTGTTACGATGAGAGGGTTTTGAATGAAGCGTTGACATTGTGATGGGCCTTCAATGAAGAGGTATATAGAGAAACATAAGGTGGCGAGGCCGATCAATGCGAGGATTGTGTTCGTTGTTATCACGGCGGCGTTGCTTAGCCGTGGCATTGTTTAAACGCCGGTAGTTTTTGGCCGGAGAGAGGGAAGAGACAAGTTGGTTTTGTTTAGAAATGAATGTCACAAGTGGTGTATATTAAATACATGTCTCCGTGTGGTATGGTATATATTATGTATACGAGGATAACTGAACTTGTTTACCAGAAAGTTAAAAAAATGTGTGAAGTCGAGTGGTAAGGAGGCGGGCCTGGGACACCAACATGTTTCAGGTTCGACCCATCTGCTGCGCGAAACTAAGTCACAATTATCCTGGTCACTTTACACGGATATGGACCTATGCTTTAGGGCCCATTTGCATACCCGGAAAGAGGGTCTATCCATGGGTTACACCTCCCCTTGAGGATTAGTTTGGACCCTTCCATAAGTCCGGGATATCAGGTTAAACAAAAAAGTAAAAAAATGTGTGAACATTGAACTTGTCATATAGTTAAGTTGATTTGGTTGACGACTTAATTATTTTATGTATATAGTTTTCATCGTATGACTATTTTTTATTATTATTATTGTTATTATTATAATAATTATTATTATTGTTATTATTATTATTATTATTATTATATACTTTTATTAACTTAGAAACATTATATGTGAAAACAATATTGTTGTTAACCACTGCAGAGGATAATGCGAATTACAAATAAACACGTTTATACATAGCTATATTCTATAAGATGTGAAAATATGCATATATCAAAACTATCCATAGATGATTTTCAGTAAAAGAATTATTCTTGGATCAAAGATGTGATATATTAGTTTTTTACTGATAAAAAGAGGCCAACATAAACTTTTAAGTAACTCCACTGGTAAAATACCCATGTGGTATATCTCATTAATTAAAATAAAGAACAAAATAAAAAAATAAAAAAAGAGAAGAGGTAAAGTATCTCATATGAGATGTTTTAAGATACCTTAAAAACTTTTTTACATGTGTTTATACAAGAATGATTCAAATATTTATGATATGTTTTAATTTTATCAACTAGCAAAATTTTCTTAAACAATATTATCGAATCTAGATACTAAGTTGGGATACTTTACCAAAAAGGTTGCTTTTATAATTTACATTTTGACCAAAAGAAGTTGTAAACAACTCTTGTTATTGTAAGGAATAAACGGTTATTGTGGTACGAGTGGTTATTTTAAGTAATAAACGGATACGTGGCAAATGTTTAACCCTTACCACATCGGCACTACGTTGGGACGTGGTTTCCACTAATTAAAACATCTGAAGCTTTGGACGTGGTTTCCACTAACTAAACATTTGAAGCTTCAAAAACATGAGTAAACTTGGTAACATCCATGTCTCTAGTAACGACCAATACCACAGACCCAGATAACTCCATCAGTGTGCTTCCATCTGCACTCCAATTCAAGCTTGTGCACAGGGCTGGCTCAAGCATCTTATAGGCCCTGGGGCAAAAATAAAATTCCTAAAAACATACTTAACGGCTAACTACAGTTAATGCTAACTTCATTATATTCATTATTAAATTATAATTCAGGTGAAAATTTATATAAATTAGCATAATAAGCTTTAGTTTCGGAATATCAGATTGTTATTGAACAATATTTCTAAATTTAGAAGAAAAAACTTAATTTGTCACTAGGCCTGGGCGTTCGGGGGTCATCGGATTCGGTTCGGTTGATTTGGATTTTCGGATTTTCGGTATTATGCTCATAAGTCTCATTCATGTTTTACTAATTATTGGATCGGGCTCGGTTCGGTTCCTTCCGGGTTCGGTTCAGATCAGATTGTAACCATTGTCTGAAATCGTCCAAAAATATATTTTTAAAATCTGAGAAAATGACAAAAAAACTCAAAATATATAAATTATTCACAAAACTAATTAAAAATTAGTTAAACTATCTAAGTTAGCTGAAAAATATTCAAAATAACAAATAAAATAAACTACAAAAATATTTAGAATGCTATAAAATATCTAAATTACCTTAACATATATAAAAATAGTAATATATTTGACTAATTTCGGATACCTTCGGATCCTAATTTGGATTTTGGTTCGGTTCGGGTTATATCGGAACTCCGAAGTATTAAGCTATAAGTCCCGTTTGGGTATTTTTATATTACGGTTTGGATCCGGTTTCGGATTTTTCGGTTCGGGTTTAGGTAGATATTTCGGGTTGGGGTAGAAACGCCCAGGTCTATTTGTCACCTTAAATTTGTATTTTTTTTTTATTATAATTTGATTACATTATTTTAGATAACAACATATATCTAATTTAAACAACATATATCTAATCACGTTTTATATATACATTTTTATATATAAACTATACAAATTATATATTGTAAATTTTATAGATATGTTTTGTAATTTGGTCTCATAAGTAAAAGAAAAAGAAACTAAAAACTATTAATGGTAATTAGATAAAAGATGTTTAATTCATTAATGGTAACTCTGTAATTAACCGTTTTAAGATTTAAGTAAGTATGACACGTAGAATATTGATTTCTCAAATAATATTATATAAATTGTTTACCTTGTATGTATTTATTTTGTTATATGTGTCTATGTATTCATACAAATGGTATTACGCGTCTCAAATAAACACCAAATCAGTCTCATATTTGATGCTGTTGTCATCTCCTGTTCGGTAGACGAGTGACAATTGAAAGCTTTTGCACCTCCCAGATAAGTGAATAATGCTTAAGTTTTTCATCTTGGCATAGTTTTATTTATTACAACAACATATGCATATCAAATGATACTTGATCTTACATTGATACAGAAACATAAAACGTGTTTCACATTTTTTATACCACGGAGGAAATCTGAGGGGCTGGTGCATAACCATTACTATTGATTTCTTTGCCGTTTAACTTCTCTGAGGAGATGATTTCATCACCACACGTTACTAACGCCTTGAGATCATCATCCGTGATTCTCTGAAATTGAAACCAATGATTAAGTGTGAGATTCTATAATCAATTCGAAATTAAATTCTTATACCAAATATAGTTAAGTATATCTAAGTGAAATCAAAAGTATATGAGCAGAAGAAAAAAGTTATATTATATTAAAATAAAAAAATTAGAAACAAAACCTTTTTCTCTTTGGTTAAATCTCTGAACCGTGAGAAAACCTCGTTCAATTTCTCATCATCGATTTCATATCCCAACTGAGAGCAGAAAAAAACACCCAAGTATATTAATTAATAAAATACATAGATCTCTTATTTGAGTATTTGTATATGATCATTGTGTAACTAAAGAGTACAAAATGATAAAATCACAATGTGTGTACCTCTTTCAGACGACCTTTCACCGCATGGCGTCCACTACATATTTCCATAGTTTTATTTTCAAATCAGTTAAATAAGTAAAAAAAAAAATATTACTTAAAATTGAATAATTACCTAAGCTTTCCAAGAACAATGCCTGAAGTTTTAGATTTTATGACTCCAACGTCTTCTGGTGATAAAATCTCATATGTACTACGATTTTTCAATATCCCATCCTTCAAAATGTATAAAGAATGATAACCAAATCAATCTCATAGTTGATTTTCTGTATAATATAAAGGCATGATTATTGTGGAATTTATAGGATAGAGTTTTTAAAATAATATAAAAATCGTCTCTTAATTTTTTTCTTGGTTAAAGTTAAAATATGGTTTTTATTTTACGCTAAGAACTCCGTCTTAAAAACTTGCAATAATTATGACCTCATGTAGGTATGCATGTATATGCACCGAACCTGGTGAATGCCGCTCTCATGAACAAAACAGTTGGCTCCAACTATAGGCTTGTGTGGCTGAACATACAAGCCAGTATATTCTTGAACCTGCTCAAGAATTAAACAAGTATTAGTCAATTATTATAAACGCCAACTAAGAAAAATTAACAATACTTTCTCCACGTGTCAAAATTACCATCTTGCTAGTAGCCATGATTTGGTGTGTGTCTATTCTTGTGTAAACACCGCCCATCAGGTATTCTCCTCGACATTTCAAAGCCATCACGACCTATACGTACCCAATAAATATTCATGTTGATGGTGAGTTTTATGATGATATGACAATGCTATGAACCTATGGTCTTCATTGAGATGACTTCTTTTTCATACCAATAGCTTTTTTTAATTGCCTTTATAAATTCATGTCTAAGCAATTCTAAATTCTTTCCACAAGGTTACATTCTTGTAAAAAAAAAAAATGTTTTAAAAAATAGTTTTATAATAGGCCATTAGGATATGACTATTGCAAGGTTTTTAGGACAGAGTCCGTAGCGTAATATAAGAACCGTCTCTTAACTCTTATATTACGCTAAAAACCTAACAATAATCATGGCGTTATGAGCTTGTTGAGTTTCATGGAGTGTTTTCAAAGCCAACTCGCTACAAAATGACTAATAGATTGATTCATATGGTTATGTTATCTTATGTTCAATTTCGTTTTGGATGTGGGATTTCTAGTAGATCTCACCTCTTCAAGCGGTGCATTCCCACTTCTTTCACCTATTCCATTGATTGTTACTTCGACTTGTCGTGCTCCCGCACATATACCCTGTTTATTTATATACATAATGTGTAAACTCATTGTTATCTATTGTATTTTGATATTTGTAAATAAATGAGGATTAATAGAAAAAGGTACGGCGATTGTGTTGGCGGTAGCAACACCAAGGTCATTGTGACAATGAGCGCTGATGATAACATCATCAATGCCAGGAGTGTTTGCTTTGATGTAACTCACAAGTTCTCCGTATTCTTGCGGCATGTTGATCCCCACCGTGTCTGGGAAGGCCAGCGTGGTTGCACCCGCTTTGATCGCTTCTTCAAAAACCTTGCATACATAATCCTTGTCGGACCTGCTTAATTGTAGGCACAAATTAGTGTTTAATAATTGTGTATGACACATTTTACAACAAAAAAAATGTGTATTACATATATAAAGTTCATTAATTACCAAGTCACCAAAATCTATAAAGTTGTCTCGCAACAGTTAATAACGTTTTAAAGTAATTATGCCATGATTATTTGAAATATTCATGTGTTACTAGGTGTGGAACATATCATGATATCCAGAAAATTTAGGATATTTAGATGTTGATCCGTGCCTTCCGAATATCCAGGTTTTGGATATTCGATCCGTCAAAATATTATATTATCCGCGAGTATCTAGATCTGGATACAAATCCATTAAAAAGTTATTTTTTTAAGAAAATAGTTTTTAAAATATCAAAATTCTAAAATAGTATATAAATTAAATATTTATACTAAATTTATAAATATATATATATATAATATTATAAAATATGTATACATATCAACTATAATTATTAATAAAATTTAGTATATTTTAAAAATCTGGATCCAGATCTGAGCATCCCGAATATAATTTTATGTTCTTTTCAACCGGTGAGCAAAATAATGGAAATATTGTATAAGGTTTTAAGCTATGAACCTGCCACCATCTTCGCAACCAAATTCAATGTCTTTGAAGCCTAAACTTTTAGCAAACCTAATGCTACTCCCGACCATTTCGACGACTTCGTCTCTATTCATTTTCAGCTTATATTTCAAGTGAATGTCACTAGTAGAAGTGAATATGACTATCCTTGGCATCTTTGCGTACTTCACTGATTCCCAAGCTGCCTTTATATCTCTTTCTTTGCTTCGTGCGATGACGCATATCACTGGGATATAACCTGTTTCCTCATCCACCTAGCAAACACACAAGATAGTTTTTTAGTGCTAAAGTTTTTTTTTTTATAATTTGTACATTTGTGCATGCTTTCTTTTTATAAAATCCTTGCTAATAATTACATGCCTTCTAAGAGCATCTCCAATGTATTACTGCATTTTTTACTCCAAATTGGTGCAACACTAAAATGAAGTTAAGTTTTACTCTAATGTATTACTCCATTTTACACTCCAAAACTATTATTTTTAAATTATTCTATTTTTATTTTACTAGTAATTGTAAATAATACCTTATACTTATAAAACTTTACAAACTAACACCAATTATTTATGTTTAAAATATTTTTTTTAATATAAATTATTTTATGTAAAATTATTAAATAATACTTTGTGGAATATACTATTTCTTTTATGTTATTGTAACATTTTAAATATTATTTAAGTTAAAATAAAAATATTAAAGATTTAAAGGACCATTTTATAAATAAAAAAAGGTTCAACTCCAAAATGGAGTAATAGGTAAGATTACTCCATAAATGGAGTAACCCTAGCCATTACTCCATTTTGGAGTTGAAAATGAAGTGGGGTTGGAGAAGATTTTACTCCATAATCATGTTTGGAGTTGAAAATGGAGTAGGGTTGGAGATGCCCTAAGAGCACCTCAATAGGGGTTTTCTTCCAAAATCTCCTAATCTATATATATATAAATATTAGTATTCCCTCTGTTTCAGTTTAATTGTAGTTGTAGAGTATAATTTTCGTTTTAAATTAAGTGTCATTTTATAGTTTCAATGCAAAATTTATTTATTTTTTATTTTAATCTATTTTTCTATTGGTTGAAATGTGGTTAGATGTATTAGTAGTTGTGTTTTTATTTTGGGAATATGTAAAATTAAATGTTTTCTTAATCTGTGTGCCCAAACGACAATTGAAATGAAACAGAAGAAGTATTTAACTCCAGGTTTTTAAAAATAACTAATGGAAATCCAACCGAAAGTTTTTAATTGGAAGAGAACCCTCCATTGGGGGTATTATAATGTTTATCAGATTTCCATGACACAACAAGGTTAACTACATAGTTTGCCACCAATAAAACTATTATGCGAGGCTCAAATAGCTTCTTTACTTTGCTTTCAACGTATAAAATTAATTTGAACTTCAGTATAACAAAAACCAACCTCGTTCCCCACGGTCTTGGCGATAGTTTTGATGGTTTCGAACTCTTCCTCTGACGACACAGGAAAACCAACTTCCATTATGTCTACTCTAAGTTTCGCGAGCTGCCAAGCAATCTCTATCTTCTGCGGTGGAGTGAGTGCTGCACCGGGAGATTGTTCGCCGTCACGGAGCGTCGTGTCGAATACACGCACGTAGTTCTTGTCGGGGAGGTTGTTCGGAATATACTCCGGCCACCGTTCCACAACGGTTTTGAGGTCAATGCCACTAGTCTCTGCAGCCTTCTTGGACACAGAGGAGCAACATGAGATGAGCAAAGACGAGTTGTTGTTATACGGACGGGTCAGGTGTACAGATTTAAAGGGTAATAATGATCGGAAAACCATGGTGGAACCGGTGGTGGGGATCATTCCGGAAGATGTTAGAAGTGACGATGCCATAACTATGAAGTAAGTACGTAGGAGGGAAAGATAGATATATTTTGATTGATTTGGAGGATAAAGATAGTAAGGAAATTGTTTTGCAATGAGATGGAGAACATGTACAATAAAAATCATCTATATTTATAGATGGGCAGAAAATAATTTTTTTAAGACCATCTTTAACCCAAGAAACTAAAAATATTTTTTTTTCTCACTTAAAGAAAAATTGAAAAGGGAACTAATCGCAGGCCGCCACGTATCAGTGGAGCCTGCGAACATTGCAAGAAACCCTCCAAAATCGGTTTTTAATTCAGAGTTTTTATAACCGGTTCTTGCATTGTTTACGGACCCCACATATCAGTGGGATCCGCAAACAGTGCAGAAACTCAACTAAAAAACTAGGTTAAACATGTCTTAATGGATTTCTAAAAAATGTTTAGTGGGAGTTAGTGGGATTTATAGAAATAATAAGTCCAACAACCATGGATTTGTGACAACTTATATAAATACCTAATCTAATAAGGGAATATTTTGTAAAAACTAAAAACAAATTCAAATACCTAATTCAGTAAGCCTCATTTAATTTAATATGGCATGAAGTTTTCATGGCATTATTTTTATTGTTTTTTTTTTGTGGTTTACAGTTTTTTTTTAAAATTAAAAGGATAATTATTATGATAGTGGGACTTAAATATAGTTTCCGCGTTCGATAACTAAAAAGTACATCATTATGTAGTGATTTAAAACGATGAACGTAAATGGAAGCTCTTTTGTCTTTGTGTTTAACATCATATACAAATAATTAATCTTTATTTTATATTTCTTCATATACCACTGTATACATATTATATTTAATAATATCCGACGAAGAACTGATTTCGTATAAGTAGACACATGTAAATTCTAAAACACGTAAGTTTAATGACATATTTCATATATAAACACAAGAACAACAATGTAATCTCTTTTTCAAAAAAAAAAACAACAATGTAATCTTAATATCTTTTAAAAGTGGGAGTTAAAATCCCTTCTTTCAAAAAAAAGTGAGAGATAGAACATGGTATTTTATTTAATCCTTTTATTTAAATCAATTGTCGCTATCTAAATCATTAGTAACGATCACGTGGTATGCACTCCCAGGTAGGTAGCAACATATGCTAATTTCTGTGAAAAACACTTTTTAAGAGTAAACCAGACTTTGTGATACTTTTGTAATTAGATCGGTAGAGATGTTTTCTAGTAACTAGTAATTAAGTATTTTTCCCGAAATAACGCAAATATATGTTGACATGTTGCTGGTGTGTCTTATGTCAGTCAGTCAGTATATGTAGAAAAAAAGGTGCAATCCCTTATCGTTATCTTATCTTAATATTTTATCAATATACATGGATCCAGTCATCACTGGAACTTAAAATATACATGGATCCCGTCATCACTGGAACTTAAACGAAATTATAGATCCTTTCAGAATTAAAATTTTATTATTGTTATTGCGTATTTGAACAGGATACAATCAACTCCTGTTATTGCGTATTTGAACAGGATACAATCAACTCCTACTACAAGCAGACTACCAGAGTAAATTAATAGTAAGTCGTTAGTTGAATTAAATATGAAAGGAGAAGTGGTCCAATTTTTTTATAAATACATATTTCTACATAAAAAATAAAATATATAAAATATTACTGATTTATATGTATAATAATTCTATTTACATTATAAAATATATAAAATATTACTGATTTATTTTTATAATATTAAATAAATGTAATTTTTAAAAGGTAAATTTTTTTTTTTTGCTTTAGAACCCTTAATGGGATTAAACCGGTCTTAGTCTACCACAACCACTTTCGGTAGATTCATATGAGTCTATGACCACCACTGTTCATGTTAAAAAAAATTCTAGAGAAAAACAAAGAGCACGTGGAAATTTGGAAACCCAGTTGGGCAGGTAGGTGAAAGTTGACATCTTTGCACCTCCAGGTAGGTGACTAATTGTGCTTAATATTTACTTGTGCATAATTCTCTTCTCGTTTCATATCCATTGTTTTCTATAATGTTGTTATAATTAAAATGGAACACTTTTTTTTTGAGAAACAATTAAAATGAAACACTATTAACTTGCATTTCTTTTAAAAAACAAACAATATTAACTTGCACATAAATCTTTTTGTTGAATAAATAATTAATATCACCCTGAACAAACAAATGGAACTTGATAATACAGTGCTATCAAAACAGAGAAGAAATTTATAGAACGTGACTTTCAAAGAGTGGTTGGATGTGAATCCGGTTAAGGTTATCAGGTTATGACCTAATTGTAGTGAATCATGACCTATTGATAAATATTAATTGGAAATGTTATTGGCCATTAAGTTAATTAGGAAAGACAAAAAGCATAACTAAATTAGGAAATCAGTATAAAGTTGTCTTCCAAAAATGGTTCCGAGATATAAGGAAAAGAATTAAAACATCATAGATTTGTTTTGGTTCGGTTATTTCAATTTGGTTATGAAAAGGTCTGATCAATTTAACCAGTGTAAACTAACCTCTACCAAAACCACATGTTTTGTAAAAGAGTGTTTATTGGTTTATGTATGATATCATGTATGTTTACGAACAAAGGTAGACAATAGTATATTCAAAATGTACAAAAGAAAATATGTAATATATGAATCAAATCACATACTACCATTTTGTGTGATTCATCTTCAAGCCAATGTTACAAATGGATAAAAAGAGGAATTGGTCCTATTGTTATATGTTTCTCTCCATTATATGTTTTTGATGCTGTGGTCTTTTTTGAGTTTCTTTTGTTTCCGTGTCTGCTTGATGTTACTGTTGTCATTGTGGTTTTCATCTCCACTTGGCGACCGAGGCCGAACCTTTCGATGAACTTCTTCATCCTGAGAGTTGAAAGAAAAATAAAAGAATATAAAAAATCATCTATGCCATCATATCTTTGGTTTTGCGTTTGAACACATTTATTTAAATTAAGAAAAGTAAAACAATAATAAATAAATAATTGATAAATATTGGTATACTATATTTCAAATTATAAATAAACTATTTATGTTATCCAGAACATCTAACAACACTTTCCCTTTATCCCCTTTGAATTTTAATGAGGTGAATAGCCTACTCTCAGATTTGAAGTTGCATTATTTATCTCCTTAAAACACTGTTTATTTTCATTTTAGTCTCTATAATTATATATGTTTCACAATTGCATGAATACCGTTTTAATCATATTTTAGTACTTATTATTATGTTTCCATAAAAAATTTAGTTAAAAATATTGTATTCACATTCTATACAATTTATATATTTGACTAATTATTATATTTTGTCATAAATATTTTATTTTAGTGTTTTTCAAGTAGTATGTTTTATTTGTTTAAGAAAATTTAGTGATTATAGTTAATTATTAATAAGATTGAAGATTAAAATGTAAATTATAAATTATTTTAAAATAAATTCAAGGATGGCCATTGGAGTAACACACTCTCATACTCTTATGTTAAGGGTTTTCTCCTCTCAAAATGAGAGTGCTTGTTGGACACTACTGTTTGTTTTGTTTTTCTTTTGATATTTCTTTAGATTAATTGTATTTTTTTAAACTATTTCTAAACAGTTATAGAAACTAAAACTAGAAGCAATGAAAGCATACCTCTTGATGTTGTTTAGAGAGCTTGATTTGTACAGAGATCCTTGATCTGGACAAGTCCACTCCTGATGTTTGAAGTGCTTCTGACAATGTTTTTAATAACCTATATTCCAAGTAATTTCTTTTATTACCATTTCTCTTTAGTCTTGTAACTTTGATTAGGGTTGAAATAAAACTCACCCTTGCGAATAAACACTTGATATACTGATTGTACCCTTAAGAATAGAAAGCTCATCTACCTCCTCTTCTTCTCTCAGATTTTCACACTCCATTGCAGCAACATCTGATGATGAAACTGGACAAAGCTGTGACGATTCTGGAGAGAAGAAACTGTTCCTTTGACCCAACATAGGAAACGAAGTCGTATCCATTGTCCTTTTCGGACACTGTTGATGCTCCATGTCGAACGCTTGAGCCTCTGCGAGAACTGGAACAGTTCCTTCCGGTGGCTGTTGATGGTTTCTCTTTCAGATTAGTTTTAACAAAATCATAAACAAAATTTAGAGAAAAAAGCTTCAAGCTAAGAATTACCTCGTGTTTATCTACTTTCTCTTGTAAAAAGTGAATGTACTCAATAACCTGTATAATTTTATATATGTTTAAAGTATGTTTGAGATTAAAAGATCACATTCACTATAACTTAGAGCATAATTATCGCGGTACTTTAGTGGGATTTATAAAAAAACAAAATTGTGGGCCCCACAAAAACAATTAGAATCGTTTACAGAAGTTATGAAAAATACCGATTTTGAAATGTTTTTTACACTGTTCGTGGGTCCCACTGACATATGGCGGTCGACGATTGATTCGTTTTTTAAATTTTTATTAATTATTTCAGACAAAAAAAAAGGTTTCTTAAGAAACCGTGCCACCTGTTTCAACTATAATGATGCTCTTATATTGCAAACAAAACATTTTAGAAGATATTACTCATACCTCTAGTAAGAATGACGCCTTGTCCCGCTTTTGGTCGCTGTTAGGGATCAACTGTCTCAACGTTTGAAATCTGTTTCATATATAACTTGGATCAACTCTCACTCTCTCTTTGCAATCTACCAAACTAAAGTACATATCTTATATTATAAACTCACCTATCATTGATCTTGCTCCTCCTCCTTTGCTCTGTTGCAGAATGTTTTGACCTAGGCGTGTTTGGCTTTTGTTCGTTACATTGACCGGTCCTATCTACTTTGACTCTCAAATCCACTGTAACAAAAAGATCACAAGTGACAACACCTTGTTAGTTATATCGTTTAAGAAAATGTAGTCTAATCAATGTTGAAGAAAACGTTACGTGGTAATTATGTGTGTTTTATAAGGGATAAGTGCATAATCAGACGTATAGGCGCCACCTTAACCCATTTATTTAAAAATCATTTCAAAAGGTTATTTTGTTTATAACCGATTTATTTGTTCTTAGACTATTTTTAATAGTTTACTTTTTTTCCATTTTTAAATAGATTCTCTATAATAGAGTTAAATTCACTTTAAATAATACTTTATTTTAGAGTAAAAAATATAGTGATAAAACATAAAATAAGTTATTCTATTATAGAATAAATCTATTTTTACTCTATATAAAATGAAAAATAGAGTATCATTGAAATATTTTTCTTCTAAACTTTATTTTAGAATGGAAAAATAGAGTGGAATTGAAAATGACTTTAGCGCTGCTTAAACTGATTTTAAAACACTATCTAATAAAGCCTTCTAGTGAATGACAAACCTCTCTGGCACTGGCTAGTGGATGTGTTGTTCCCTTTATTTGTAACAAACTCTTCATCCTCATCATCCAAATCATCCTCCTGCGAACTTCCTTTGGCAGACTTTAACATGTCCATGAAGCTCTGTCTCTGTTGCCTCTTCCCTATACGCCCTTTCTTCTCTACCGATTCATTCCACAGAGTGAATCCATTCTTTGCAGCATAAGAGCTCTCCTCCACTGCATTCCCCTCGTTACAGCTAGCTTGAGACACCGTGAACATCGGAGAGACCTCTGGTTTAGGAACTCGCTGATGATGATGATTATGATACATGTAAGGCATATGACTGATCGTGTAAGTCCCTATGCCACCAGGAAGCACGTTTTGGTTATTAACGTACGGTGACTTCAGCTTAGACGATGCCGACGTAGTGTCGACACCCCCTCTGGTCCCTTCTTCATCCTTCGTACAAGCTCTTGTTCCAACACGCTCTAACGGTTGTAGAAAATCATGAGTTTTCGGATACCCACCTGCTTATTATATATACATCATCATATATAGGTTAGTACCACCGTTGTCTCAAACGCAATTGTGTTGAGTTTATGTATATCTTTTACATCAAACCAGTGTTTTGAAAACCGGACCGGTCCGGCCGGTCGGCCCGGTTAGACCATTACTCGGTCTTCTAACCGATTCCGAGTTGCACTAAAAACCGGATTTGAGTTAAACCAGTAAACCCGGTGAAAAAACTGTCAAATTCGGTAAAACCCGGTGAAAAAACTTAAAACTCGGTTTTCTCAAATTTAAATTAAAAAAATAAATAAAAAATTGCAAATTTTAAAATATTTCATAAAAAATCATATTGTTAAAAGTATCTTTCTAAATAAATTAGTTTTATTATATTTTTATACTATTTTTTAAAAAAATTATTTTATTTATATATCAATTTTAGATAGATTCTAGTAATGATATAAAACTTTTATTAAAATAATTTCATAACGATACATATATATTTAATTAATTTAAAATTATATTAAAATTAAAATACCGGTTGAACCGGTTGGTCCGGTCCGGCCATTAACCCAATTACAATATCGAATAGACATCCGGTTCGGTTTTCAAAACATTGCATTTTTTTTTTGGACAACATTCAAAACATTGCATGAAATTCATATTAAAAATTTGCAAAATATATACGTAAACCATAAATGCATACGGAAGCTCTTATGTTTGGCGTTTTACTTGTACATCTAACACACATTAAATGCTAACATACAATCTAATTTTACACACATGTAATGTATGAGATTAAAATACATGAGATTAATTTACATATATAACGCTCATATCGTACTTTACTTGCATGTCCGTACATTAGTCTCACTAAGAACAAACGCTGACAAACTTCTTTAATAAATTTAAGTTGTTTCTATGCTTAATTCTTTAATCAATAAGATTAAAATTGGATCCGTAATTAGTAAATAGGTCCAAACTAATCACATGGCATACACCCCCCACCTTCTATAACTAACATATCACACACAAGCACTTCAGAACTGCACTCTAATTTATATATCACGTGACGCAGCATTATCTAGATGTTTGTTTCAGAGCTAGACTTTTACATGAAAGTTGGTGCTTATGTAGTTATATGTACTTTTTAACAGACCATAAGACCATGATTATCCTAGAGACCCCAAAATGGGTCTCTTATTTAAAAAAAAAAAAAAAAAATTGTTTTTTTCTGTTTTCCTAAAAAAAAAGAAAAAAAAAATTAACCAATCGCGGATCGACACGTGTCAATGGGGCCCGTGAACAGTGCAAGAGACGGTTCTTATTTAAGAGTTTTAAGAACCGTCTCTTGCACTGTTCACGGGCCCCACATGTTAATGAGACCGCGAACAGTGCAAGAGACCCCCTTAAAGACCCGGATAATCATGCTCTAATGTGTTTCATTTTCAGACCAGATCTTCTGACACTAAACAAAAAAAATAAAATAAAATCAAACAAAAGTGTTTTTTTCAGATCTCATGTAACAAAGCTATAGATCTGACGGGTCATCGTCATCATTAACGTAGAGATATTTATACTGATATAAAAATGAATTCTTCTTTTCTATTTTAATTTCATATGTTAATAATTAGCAGCATTTTCATTACATCTCTATTATTTCCTTCTACTAAGAAATACAAAATTAGTAATAAAATACCTTTAGATGAAGGCATTGGATCTGGATGTACGTTTGAATTACTGCAGGCTGATAAAAAATCTTGCGTTGGTTTTTTTCTCCCTGTAGAGAAAAGTCTTCTTAATAATCAGAAATTAAAATGAAAAAAAAAATGACAATTCTCTTTTATTATTAATATCTTTTTCTGTAGTAACTTGTGAAAGAAAAAACAAGAGAATCAAGAAAGAAAAGAAGAAGAATCTGAAACATGTAGAGCTCTGTAATTATTACCTTGTGCTTCAAAGACACGAGACTCAGGAAGCTCCATCAACCACAGCCTTTAACTTATAAATTATTTGGTGGTTGAAATTCCAGAGATGCTCCCTTAGATCTACCACTTATAGCTGCTGATTTAAGATAAGACTATGTTAAGAATTTGAGCTTGAAACTATCTGAATTATGAGAGAAAATCTATCAAACTCTCAGATTCCAAACGATCTGTTATCTAAATTGTCAAAAACGATCATAATTAAACCATAATTTAGCAAACAAATGAAGTTGAACTTCAAACCAAGAGAATTAATGTTAGTATAAATCCAAGTCAAACCATGAAGTAATTAATTAATAGATCCAATAAAATGTTAGTACCTTGTAGATGATTGATGAATCTATCATGCACAATTGTCACCTCGAGATGGTAGATAGTTATAGAGAGAGCTTTCTCACTTTCTTGGCTGATCTCTCTGTCTCTCTCTTTGTTTAGAAGATGAGGAGTTGGGAGTTCTTTTTATACAATCGTTATTACAGTTTAAGTAGTAACTCAGGTCATCTAAACGACGTTAAGCTAACGGAGATATGTTACGTAATTTAACGGCGTCATGGGAGTGTTTTGTCTACTTGCGTCGTAGAAAGATAATAGGGGTTTATCCATTTAGCGGCGCTAAAAGAAAAAAAAAAGTAACGCAAAAATACTGACAGACTATTTTTTTTAATTTTCTTTACGACGAAGTTCAATTTAAGATTATCTTTATTCCAGTTTTTAGAAGTTTTTAGGTGGTGGAATCCATCCAAACCACATAAAACCATTTATTTTGTATGTAAAATAAAACACATTTTCTCTTTGTTTCTTGTATTGTTTGTAAGATCATGGCGGTTCGTAATTGATTTTTTTTTAGTTTATTCTTTTAATCAGACAAAATAAAAAACTCCAATGAGGTTTGGGGATAATAGTACTCTAATATCTGGATTTATTAGAAACCCATGTTTTCTGTTATTTGATGTTTCTACAATGATTTCCTTAGAAATATTTACAGAGGAAAAAACAGAGTTTTCAAAAAAAATTAGAAATATATAGATGAAAAGGATATACTCCCTCCGTTTCGCAAAAAGTGTCGTTTTGAAGTTTTTTTTTTGTTTCATAAAAAGTGTCGTTTTCTATTTTTAATGCAAAATTTTTGGATTTAATTTTTCAATTTAATTTTCTATTGGTTGAAATAGTGTTAGGTGTATGGGAAATGATGTTTTTATATAGAAAATATGCAAAATTAAATGTTTTCTTAATCCGTGTGCAAAAACTTAAAATGACACTTATTATGAAACAAATGGAGTAGTTTAGATTCGCAAGGAAGAAAAAGAAAAAATCAGAGTGTAGTATAGACTTGTCAAAAAAAAAATTGACCTTTCTCAAAAATAAAAATAAATTCACCAGTTGTTGAATCTAATACAAATATCACCACCCTCTTAACTCACATGCATTATTTTATGTCAAATGTTTTATTTGTATTTATTTTTGGTGATCCCGATTTAGATCCTTTAATATTTATTGTTCAGTAAGTAAAAATAAATAATATTTGATTTATTGGCAGCAGTGGTCAGTGGATGACCTCCGTGTCCTTCCAAGCCTGTAAAAGTACATTCTCACATTATCTTTTAGTCTGTACTCTCTGCACTCTCAGACTCTTTTGAATTGTGGATAAAATCTAAAGTACTATTCTAATAATAACAAGGAGGTCACATATATACTTTAATGGGTTAATTAATAAGTAATATTATAATATCCCCTAGATAAAATGTATTGGTATACATTTAAGTTTCTCATATTTTGAAAAAAAGAAGAAAAAAAAAGAAATCAAGCTATTTTATCAATCACTCGCGTGACCATTTTAACAGTTATATACCTTTTTAATTTTAAAATAGTGACGAATTTAGCTAGTGTGAAAAATGTATTAGTTTTAAACTGGTGACGAGTTTAGTTAGCGAAATGATACTCATATGCAAAGACTTATTTTTCAATAATTTAATAAACATAACAATATATTCGTATAACTTTGTATAGTCATGCGTATGCACATCTTTTATATATTATAGTTTATACGCGTGGTGGCAAAGGTTGCCACAATCATGATCCTAACGAGATAGCCATACAATCACGGCCCGGCGGTGGCATATACATATATACTTTCTCTCCTTTTAATACGTCTAAATACATTTCTGTTGTTTCACATAATAATATATTAGATAGTCTACTAAAGTAAACTGAAAATAGAGAACTTTAAGCATCATTATCTTTAAATGGGGTTTTTTTTAATCAGACTTAAAAAAAACTAATTGTGGGCCACTACATATCAGTAGAGCCCGCAAACAATGCAAAAAAACAATTCTTATTTAAAAGTTTTTGAAATCATTTCTTGCACTTTTCGCGGGTTCTACGTATCAGTAAAGCCCGCGAACAATGCAAGAAACTCACTTAAAAACTCTGGATAATCATGCTCTTGTAAGAGCTACATTTATGTGCATTGATTTTTTGGTTAGAAGTCCAGATGAATGACAACTTGATAATTTTCAAGTATATTATAAGGAGAAAACTACGTATACAGTGTGAAAATACATAACAACTGTAAACTATCATATATATGAGATGTAACAGTATATGTATGTGGTTCTTTCTTTCTTTCTTTTGAAAATGTGTTGTTGTATACATAATGTTATAAACAGTTGTATTAATAGGAATATTTATTCACTAGTAAACAGACTTAATAAATAAAGAGAAAGGGTATGGCTATATAAGATAATACAATAAATAATTAGTGCTGGGTCACAAGAAGAACAGTAGTATATTATAGAATAGGGAGATAGGAAAGAACACTCTCACATGGTCTCCACTTTGTCTCGTGAGTTGTTAGGTTATCTCTAAACACGCTTTCTCCATCCCTAACCTATCTTAGGCTCATGAACTTATTTAATAAATACTCACTTGTTTCAGTTTAGTCGTCGTTATAGAGTAAAATTTTCGTTTCAAAATAAATATCGTTTTATAGTTTCAATGCAAAATTATTGACTTTTTATTCTAATATATTTTTCTATTGGTTGAAATGTGGTTAAATATATTGATAGTGGTGTTTGTATTTGAGAAATATATAAAATTAAATGATTTTTTAATATGTCTGCTCAAATATAAAACGATAATTAAAATGAAACGGAGGGAGTACTGACTAAAATTATTGAATAATCACTAGCTAAATGTGAAGATTATCTAGAATGAACTTAACACAAAGTTAATTAATATTGTTTAGCATGTTTATAATGGATGTGACTGTTGTTCGCTGTGTCCCGTTAGTGTCAGAAGATCAATATGCAGTGATATCCTTAACAGTTTATGTTCATTGTGTTTCTAGACTAAGAATGATAATGCACTAATGCAGACCATACTTTCATGAAACATAAAAGAATAAAAAGATGACCGCATCAATACACGTGACTGAGGGGGATTAGCTAGGTGCGACGTTGTTGCCATGGTAGAGAGGGGGCCACGTGAGCTGGTGGGTCGACTCACGTGCCAAAAACTATTACAATATCAAGAGTCGGCGGGAGTGAGGACAATTGTAGGGGCACTTTGGTTATAAGATAGACCCAAACTAATAATACCTCCATTTCACAAAAGATATACTCCCTTTTAAATTGTAATTAGTTTTCATATTTCTAGATAAATTTTAACTTTATTAAATATAGTGTAACTAATCAAATTAAACAAACTTATTTATGATTGGTTAAATTACATATAATCTATATATTTAGTAATATATATTTTTTAAAATATTTTTTTTTAATTTTTGTGTTTTTAGTTAAAACTATCTACATAATAAAACAGAAGGAGTATTTCTTTATTGATTTATACATATTAAAACATACCTTTAATAACATTCCCACAGAACAAGTTGTCACCAATTGACATGTGATCTGTTTATATTTGATAATAAGATATGATTGTATTTGATAATAGAATAGTGGTAATGATCTAAGACACCTTCCATTTCATATTAATTGTTATGGTAGCATTAAATTTTGGTTACAAAATAAAGGTTGTTTTACAATTTTTTTAATTTCTCTTTTTCCCTAATTAAACTAAGATAAACAATAAATATTATAAATATTATGTAATTTTAATGTTCAAATAAATGTAAATTTGAATATTTAACTAGTTTATTAATTTATGTGAAATACTCTAAAACAATGACTAATTTAAAACAGAAGGATTATATATCTAACATTTTTTTAAAAATAAGTCAATACGGTGCTTTTAGTTTTAAAAATATAAGTTATAAACTTATAAACCTCATTTATGTAAAGTATTATGCTTTTCAGATTATAATGTATTACAACCCTTGCTCAATTAAATAAAGTGGTTATCGTAAAAAAATCATTTTATATACAAAATATGTGTGTTCGAAAAGAAAAATATATATACAAAATAGAGTATGGGACTGAGCTGGGAGCATCGCATGTGTTTATCTGTCTTGTTTCTCTTTTCTTTTTTCACTTTTTGTGAAAGCAATTAGTTGTCCCTAATCATTATCTGTTTTATCTTCTTCCTTACTCGTAAAATATAAGTAGTTTAAACCTAATGGTCTGACATGGTGTAAACAAATTTCCCTATAACATGGATATTCCTTTCCTCACGAATCATCTTAGGGATCAGTTAACAAATATATCATCTATTTTCTATTTTATTTTCTTGCGTGTCTTGTGATGAAATAAAACTAGATTAAATATTGAGTAATGAATGATACGTCTCCAATTAATAACTACGTAAACTTAAAATTAAACTCGAATTAAAGTATAACAGGAAAATATGACTGAAACGTGGCATATCACGTGATACGAAAACTTTTACTTTCCTACCTCACTTCGCTCCATCACGTGGCCAACTCAGCTCTACTGTTGCGGGACCCATTACAATATCCGTTTCTTTTTTCTTTTCTTTTCAATTTTACGTACTCCCTCCGTTTCAAATTAATTGTCGTTTTAAAGTAAAATTTTTGTTTCAAAATAAGTGTCGTTTTCTATTTTCAATGCAAAATTTATTGGTAATATTCTCTATTCTATTTTTCTATTGGTTGATATATGGTTAGGTGTATTGGTAATGGTGTTTTTATTTTGAAAATATGTAAAATTAAATGTTTTCTTAATCCGTGTGAAGAAACCTAGAGCGACAACTAATATGAAACGGAGGGAGTATTAATTAAAAACTGTGGACCTAAAAATCATAATATTCTCTTTCTGATGAGTGTATACTAATTTAAATTTACTTTGAAAATATACTATGAATGCTCTTTCCGTTTCAGTTTAATTATTGTTGTAAAATAAAATTTTATTTCAAAATAAGTACCGTTTTATAGTTTTAATACAAAATTTATTATTTTTTAAAAAAAAAATTTTTATTGGTTGAAATGTGATTATGTGCATTGGTAATTGTGTTTTTATTTTAGAAATATACAAAATTAAATATTTTATTAATCTATATCCATAAGTTTAAAATAAAAATTAAAATGAAACAGAGAAAATATTACGAGACAAAATTTAAGAGATCATTAACATTTTTAAGATTCTAAAAGCGATAAATCTAAATAGGGGCGTTGAGTCGCCTTTGTAAAAACAGACATGGCGAATAAACTCGTGCTAGATCTAAATTGTTTTCAACCTTTAGAATTTAGCAAAAAAAAAAAAAAAACATTTTAAAATTATTTTAATATAGTATTTGATAATTTATAGGCCATAACAATTTATGTATAATATCTAGATCTGATCCACAGGACAAGCCACACAAACAACTCACTAAAACGCAAGGGTTATTTAAAATTTCACGTTACACTTTTATTATTTATATATTTTCTAAATAATCTTAGGTTTATAAGCAAAATTTGTAATGTTTAGACGGAGACTGATACTTTTAAAAAATTGGAATGCCAAAAACAATATTCTCTTCGTTTCAAATAATTTGTAAAATCTATTAATAAAATTCTTTAATTATTTTTTCTATTGATTGAAATATAGTTATATGTATAGGTAATTATGTTATTATTTTAGAAATATACAAAATTACATGTTTTCTTAATATATGTGCATAAATCTAGAACGATAATTAAAATGAAAGAGAGGGAGTATTTTATCCAGTTGTGATTAGGACCAACCTTGAACATTACATGAAGTCATTACCTAAGTTATTGACTTGCATATACGTCTATAAACTTAACTTAGGTAGGGGACATAGAAACCGGTAAACACATAAAAGTCAGGGCACGTGAGTGAGGAGAGAAGCGCCGTGCCGATCACAAGTGTGCCCATTCCTTGCCGTTTGTTAATTAATGTGCCACAATGACTGTCGTCTAGCATGCGCTGGGCCACGTGCACTGGCTCTTTAAAATCAAAACCGAGTTTGCGATTTACAGTGACATATGGAGAATGGTCGCTCTCTAATTCTATTGTAATTTCAGTTTAGTATCATAACCCAAATAAGGTGGAAACCATTTTTTTTTAACTTTTTTTGACTAAAGGCTTTCAATTAAAACATAAACTAACTATTACATGATATGATCTAGGTCTTATAGTTGGATAAAGTTTGCATGAAGCAAGAACTTCATGGATAATTGAATCCCAACCTTTAAAACAACAAAAGAAGAGACTATAATAGCCAACAATACAATAAAGACAATAACTAGTGATAGGAACTACAGTCGCGACGACCACAACCACGCTTTCCTTTCCCTCGAACTGTTTCCCATTCCATATTTTGGTATTTAATAAGAGGCTTTGTCTTCCTCCTACCTTTTGTCAAGCTGAGCGAGCTAGATGGCTCTATCACAGCTTCATCCACTTCTCCTAACACTGTAAAATGAGAAGGACTTTCAAAATCACAAAAGTTAAGTGTTGTGATTAAGGGATCAACAACAGTTTCACAAACTTCGGTGTTGATAATGGTTGATGGAAAAAACTCCATAATTGGTGTTGTAATGAGAGTAGACTGTGAATCTATTAATGGAGATAAAGTGTTGGAAGTGGAAACCAAAATTAAACCATAAATAGTAATGAAACATTGGATTAGAGATGGCACACTATCTCTTTGCAAGTAAACAATGCAATTATCTTGAGGAACCATTAAGCCAGTTGTCTTCTTCTCATTCAGACATCCCACTTTAGATTTTTTAATTTTGTTATTTAGTTTTGTTATTCATAAATATTAATATATTTATGTTTCAAGCTAAGAAACTTTCCACTAATGATCCTCATATCTCTCTGATTATAGAAATAATATTCAATGTCCTTTACCAAATTTATTCAAAAAAAAATTTGTTCACTCAACCACCAAATATATTCCACTTATAGTAAATTATTTAGTGAAAGTGTTTGCAAACAAAGTTACAATACCCCGAAGCCCGAACGTATTGTTACATGGCCACATTCCCAATATGGTTAGACGTCTTCAAGAAGCCCATTTCATATAGCCCGGTCATTGTTTAGTCCTTGTTCATGATTCAGATAATATAACTATTATCTTACTCTAATATTCTAGGGAAACCTTTAATTAGGTCTTTTATCTGCGTATAGTCAACTCCCTATATGTGATTAACCTTCATTTTTAATATATGATTCGGCACTAATCTAAATTCAAGATATATCATCCGCTTTCTCTTTTCTTTATCAGTTCATGTATTTATTTTATTGATATATATACTACATTTTGTTTTGTTAGAAGTGTCTCGTCAGCTAAATCTATTTAATTACCGAAATTTATATATTTTGTGATTTTATAAAAAACAACAGTGTGCAGACTGCGTTAAGTGAGAATGTTAATCAAAACTGCTAGACTTCAAGAGATAATTTACATAAACAAAATTTCCAATTACTAATATGATTTTCTAGTTTAAGCATTGCCGGCGAGAGAGAGACTGAAATATTCACTTCAATTTTTCAGCTATCCATTGGAGAAAAAATTGATTCCAGTTAACAAAAATAATAAGAAATGAGTATATGTTTCTCTTAAACAACCAATAATTAAACATGTGTATATTGAAATTCATAACCAAAAACGTCTGTTTTGAATACATACAAACTAACAAAGTACCACCTGAATTTTTTTAGTTCCTCCTACCAAGAACAGTAGTAGATACATGTAAAATCTAAAAGAAAACAAAATATTATAAAGCCCGAGTAGTGATGCACCCAAAATTGAAGCCTCATTGTGAAAGAGAAGCTCATGTTTCATGTAAAAAATACACTGATCCTTTTAATTATGCCTAGGAGGATGATGACCAGGGTCGCTGTAATCAGCCGTTAAACTCACCGTTTTGGTGAGTCTCTTCTTGTTCTTTCTCTTCCTTACCGTTTCTTTACTCTCTATCACTAAACTATTCTTTTCATGCTTCAACGTTTTTCGGTTTTCTATTACACTTTCAGTAGCCTAATAACAATATAGATTATTCAAATTGATATTAGTTGGAACCAATATGGTAAACGGTCGAATGTTTAGTATATATTTCTTCATAAAACACAAATCATGGATTGAGATTTTGTTGCTATAGAACGTACCTTATTGGCAATCTGAGAACTAGTGCTTGCTCCAAGCCCACCATTCTTTGCCGCTAATGGAACAATATATAGAGAAAAATTGATGAATATAATCATAAAATTCGACTGAGAGTTTCAATTAATAAGACATATTCATACATAAATTCTGAAATACATATATGTTAATGTATATACACGCATACCTTGTCTATTAAAGTTTGCATGTGAGACTTTGGCATGTAATTGCAAAATTAAAAAAATTAAAAGATAGCAAAATGCCCTTATTGACACCATCTCGTGTTCCTTTTTCTTCTTTCCTTTCGCTTAAGTGTGTTTGTGTGAGCAAGAAAAAGAGGAGACTTGAGTATATGAGGGAGAAGAGAGGGGATGTTATAACAGAGCGACAAAAAGTCCAAGAAGAAGAAAAAGAGCTCAAGGTCAAAGCTAGTATTCCAATAACCTTTAATTATATATTTTTCTTTTTTCGTTTAAATATTGGAACATGATAGTTTATAGATAGTAATACTAATAAAGAAAACAAGAAGGCTAATGCGGTTAACCGTTTTGAATGTTGATTTTGCTTGGGGATTGTCCAAATAAAAAAAGTAGAAAATGAAAGTGCCAAGCCCAATGTTGTTCAAACTTTGGTTATGGGAATTCATGTGCTTCAAATTATATGTATCTCATTAAATTTCCACTGTGCTAGTAACATCTATTTACTTATATTATTTTCTAAGAAAAGATATTCGAATTTTATTTATATATTAAGATATTTTAATACAAATGACGGTAAAACAATAATGACATATGATAGTATATTTTATGAGTTGTTACATTATATCTAAAATATAACTTTTTAAGATACCTAGTAGTAAGTATAATTTCTTATACACCCTTGAATTAGTTTGAGTTTGTGACTGCACATGAACAGAAATCTTGACTAACCAAATAATATAAAACGAAATCCCATATGATTTAAACTATACATAGGTAGTTAATAACAATGATTAGGTTTTAAAGTTTTGTAGGCATATACTCCTAACAGACTGTAAAGTTAGTGATAATAGATATACTAACTATATATATGCATTACTACATATATCACACATGCATACGCAAATACACAATCGTAGTCTAACAAAAGGCTGTCACGAAATCCTAGAAAGTGGTATTGCAACGTGATATTAGTCAAAGACTCGGAAGTAGTTTTCAACTTGGAACCAGACAAAATTGGTTTCTGTACCAAACCGAAGACATCAGATCTAGAGGATTTGGTTTGGATCCTACAAACCAAGTTTAGAGCATTAAATACTGTAAACGATTATTGGGAAATAGGTTAAGGTCGTCAGACATATAAGGATTTTGGAATACATATTATATAACTTTACTTTATTATGCAATAGCAGTAAGAAATTTTGGGAGTTGTAGACTTGCAGATGTACCGGAAAAGAGGATTTAAACCAGCACCGGCCAACAAATGTATAAAACCGACCAGAGGCTCTTGGTTTTTACGCTGTCGTTTTGGGGATACTAAAAACCTCATGTGGATGTGAAGAATGAGACTTTTTATAACATATAAAAAAACATGTAATATTCAAAATTGGGCTTTACTTTCCAAGGATCTTCACGTGATGCTTCTCGTACTTTTAATTTTTTCACTCTAAAAACTATCTTTGGAATTGAGAAAATATTTCAACTTTTTATTCAACTTTAAATTTTCTTACCTTCCAAGAACGAAAAAGAAATACTTCAATGCATGAGAAGAACTCAAATCAGCTTAGCGATCTAAAATTGACCCATTAAATACGGCCCATTATCAGTGGGAATATTAAAGTAAAGGGATGACCTTAAAGAGATCAGAGATCAGAATCTAGAGATGTTAGGCAAACAAAACTAGTGAACAAAGAAAACAATTTAGGAAGAATCTCTTCTTGTCTCTTGCCTTGGTCTATTATGAATAAAACTATGTATTTACTATTTACTAGATAAATATACCAAGCTACAATAATTTAGGGTACGTCGCCAGAATTTTTTACAAAGATTTTGATCATGGAAGTGGACCAATTTAAACTTAAAAGAAACTAATCGAACCCAAACTAAAAATTTTAAATATTTAGTTGGGTCCAATTATTTAAGAGTCGAAATATCCATATCCAAAAATGTCAACCTGAAACTCCAAGCCTAGGTTCTCTATAACGAATCTTAAGCCATAATTTTTCCACCAAATTAAAAATGACTGTAATAACTTATTTTAAACTATTCTATAAATCTATACAAATAAAACATATCACAATCTATTACCCAGCCAATACATGCATACACATACGCACACACAAATCTACACTACAGGAACTAGGCAGCATGTTAACTATGCATATGTATGAGTGGATGTCAGTCTCATCTGTGTGGTATGTATTATTTATGGAAGAATGAAAAATGTGAGCTATCAGATGTTGACGGGAGATGGGCCGTGTGGGCCAATGAATTTGACAGATGCGTTGAACCAGTTGGGACCCATGGGCCGAGTTTCAATCTCAACCGACTACCGACGACGGGACCTGAGAATTGAGATTTCGACAGTGACCTTCCCACTCAATTCACTGACAGAGAAACACTTCATATGTGTTGGAGTGTAGTGTCAAAGTATAGTATTCTGTTGATATTTCCATTTTAACAGATTTTCTTATAGCTTTCAGTGTTTAACAAAATACCCATAAATGTATATATGCTAGACTGCTAGTATAAAATTTAGGAATTTGTTGTATTAAATGAAAAAAATACTCTCTCCGTTTCATATTAAGTGTCATTGTAGCGAAATTTTTTTTACAAAATAAGTGTTGTTTTCGTATTTCAATGCATAATTTATTAATTTTATTTTTCAGTTTAATTTTCTATTAGTTGAAATATGGTTAAGTGTATGGGTAATAGTGTTTTTATATGAAAAATATGTAAAATTAAATGTTTTCTTAATCTGTGTGCACAAATCTAAAATGACATTTAATATGAAACAGAGGGAGTAGCTCAATATGTATGTCGGTATCTGTTTTGTAGGCGTGTATATGGATTGTGAAATAACTAGCTAGTAGTGAAGAACACCTGTGTGCCAACGGCAATAATGTTACTATTTGATTTCTTCAAGACTAATTCATGTTTATTGACAACATTTATCATCGCTCGTGAAAATAAATGATAACTTAAAGAAAAAAAAAACTAGGGAAATATCTAGGGCTTATTTGTGTAGTAGCCATATTTGAGAGGTAAATTAGGTGAGTAGCATTGATTTTGACATAATTAAATGTCAGACATTTGTGCTCCATTTTATCCGGTTCTACCCTGTTGTTTAAAAGGTTTCCAGTTGCAAGTGAGAGAATAGGTGACGTCTTTCTTTTGGTGGAGTCATCCACGTATACATTTATTAACCACATATATATGCACTGAGTATTCTATTCTATATCACTGAAATAGTATAAGATTATAATCCCACTTACAACCTATAAATACTAACATATCCCAACTCTAGTTATCCTTAATCTTACCACAACCCCTAAATATTAAACCCTAAACTCTAATCAGTAAACTCTAAACCCAAATATAAATTCTAAACCCAAATATAAACCCTAAACTCAAATATAAACTCTAAACCCAAATAGAATGAAACAAAATAAATAACATAGTACATATTGATGAAATTATGAAATGTTTGTGATTGCATGTAAGAAGTTAATAATGATCTCAACCATACCCTTTCATCTTCTAAATACTAAACCCTAATCTCTAATCACTAAACCCTAACCCAAATATGAATCCTAAACCCAAATATCAAAATCTAAAAAGTACATAATATTACGTAATATTAAATTATATTATATAATATTAAACTATACAATATAGATCACAATACGATTTTACAGATTAAAAACATGTAAAGATAGTTAGAATTTAAGAAAATTATAGACTATATTTCTATACATAGGAGAACATTTTTTATTAATCGTCAAAATGGAATGGAACATGATAAAATAGTATAGAAACAAAATAGAACGCATAACAAAATATAAAAAATACACATTGTTTACATTTCTATTCTATTCTATATGCATATAATAGAATAGAATACAATAACAAAAAACTGTTCATCTTCTCTTACATACAACAAAGATTTCTTGTAAATTCATATACGTATATGTTCCGGTGTCCTCATTAGTGTCGCTTTTGAAATTTGAAAAACCTCTACTTTCCGTTACCGACGAATCCTCCTAAATAGGATACGAGTCGTCATGAACCCACATACACATGAAGAGAGAGCACATGCTTACTGATGTTATTGATGCTGCTCCCATGGCGTTTCTTCAAGCTCAGTATAATGGTTGAAGAAGATGATTCTTGTTGAAAGAGTAATAGAAGAAGAAAGAAAATGGCGGAGAATGAGATGTGAAGACAATAAAACCACGATTTTACTTTTGAATAATAAATAAGAATTTTATTTTTTTGGTTCAGGTTTCTCCGGTTGCTATAAAGGACAATACAGTATTAATTTATAAAACTAACACCGTGTATAGAAACGTTAGAAAAAATAGTTATCCAGTGAATTATGTGTTTTTTCCTTGTTATACATACCAATTTCCCAAATATCTATATGAATTAGTTATTACTTATATTTGCTGTTTTTGTAACTCACGAGTCGTAACAAAACTCTGTCTACTGACTAATTGATTTGATTGAATTGGTCGAAGGATTGCGACTCGGACTCATACTCAGACTCAGGTAGGAAAGTCCAGCACACAAAATGCAGACAATTTAACACACACACGTATATATATAGTTCATTGTTATTGCTCATCACTGTCTTTAGTAATAACAAAACAAACACTATAAATCGATGGTTCATATATTATACTGCTATATATTGAACATATATGCGTTTTAATTGCCAACGCTAGTAGTAATAACAAAACTAACAGCATACGTGACATATGAGCGATGACCAGTCGATTACATGTCACTATAGAGTACTTGCTTGCAGTTCTTGTTTTGCACCCAATATTTTCCCACCCACTATAATAGCGGTCAATCTCATTTCTGAAAACATTCGTACATCGTCCAAATGTTCACAGTATGAAACCATGAGACGTTTCAACCCAAATGTATATTGTTTCATATCTCAGTCATAGATTCTTAATGTGAACGATGAATATTGATCTCAAATTCTCATTTTCCCAGAAGTGTATATGATAGAAATAAGTTACAGTTTATCCACCAAATTAGTTGACTGAATAATTTGGATAAAATTATGAGTATAAATTTTGGATACCATGAGATTTTCAAATTATTAGTTGTATTAACGTTTGAATTTGTTTTGAAAAATATAATTCAAAAAACTTTTGATAAACAACTATGTATTATAAATAATAGTCAATATTTATCTAGGCCTAACTCAGAGCACTTTTAACGCAGAAGCCCATTAGGGGTCTCTTATTTCTTATTTTTATTTTATTTTTTGTTTTTTTTCGTTTTAAAAAAAAAATTAAACCAATCGCATGCCGCTACGTGTCAGTGGGATCCACAACAATGCAAAATATCCAGTAAAATCGTTTATTCTTTGCCGACTTTAAAGTTCGATTTTATCTCGGTTTCCACGTTTTATGTGACTCCTTCTAATAAGAGGTTCGTTTGGAGACCGTGTTGCTCCTATTCTCAAATACCTAAAGCTAAAAGATCTAAAATTTTAGACGGTAAATATAAAAGATAGACCAAACAAAAATAGTTGTGATTGCCGATTGCAAGTACCAGATTTGTACACATACTCTACATTCTCACGCCCAAATAGTTTAGTAGTTGTAGAAGAATACGGTAATGTGGCTGAACAAGAACCACTGGAACAAGACACATAGCTCTTGGATCAGCAGGTAAAGCGGGGGTGGCCGACAAGTCGACAATCCAATTTATGTGGACATCAATTAGTGTAAATTTGTTATGCAACCAACCAAAAAAAGTACCCAACATGTATTTCTATCAATTAATATGTTAATTAAAAGTGGATTTGGTGGGTTTGATGAAGGTTAAAATGAAATATATCCTAGTAACATATTATACGAGATCACTTTGAGATTTATAACTAACTAGAAATTTACACCTGAGATTACACATCACTACATGATCAGCATATAATTAAGATTTTTAAAGAAGTATAATTTAATTAACTGTTTTACAGAAAATTTAGTTATTGTTTATTTTTTTCTCCAATTTTTTTATAGAAAATTCATGGATCCTTGATTTATAATTGTTTGTTTTTTTGGGTCAAAATGTTATTATAATCGTTTGTTAAATACAATATCTCATTATATTCGTTATAAAGCCACCTCCATTACAAGTTTTTTTTACCAAATATCTAAAAATTAAAAATATAAAAATAATTAAAGAATGAGAGATTCGAGAGAGGAGTCTAAAATCACTTCTAAAAACATGCCTCTTCAGAAACTTTTCCCATACTCCAGAGCCATTTATAAATTTATCATCGGTCATTTTCTTAGAAAAATTTAAACTATTATTTATCTTAATTACATTTAAAAAATAATTTTATATGAGTGAAAACCTTAAAATGACTTCTTCACCATTAAGGCAGCTCTAAGATATTAAACTCTCACAGGTCATATGTTCTCCATAACAAAAGAAGATCTAGAAACAATGTAGTTTGTATCATACGAAACCGTAGTAAACTGGAGTATTCAACTTACAATATGTCATCCTTGAAAAAGATAATTTGTACCACTTTAACATTTCAAGAAAATACATATATCCCAAAAATTGCATTAATGTTCTGTTGAAAATTTGAGATTTGATGTGAAAATAATAGATGTAGAAGCACTAATTTATCAATCATTGGACCTTTGATGCCGACTCTTTTGTGTATAAAATAATAAAACCGAAATATAACCAGTCGCTTCGATGCAAGAGATATTAATATACATGCAATTTGATAGGTCCATGGTTTTGGAAGCTCCGAATGATAACATACGAAACAATTACCGGGGATAATAATAACAAAAATTTATAGATATATAAGTTTATGTATAAATTTTTGTTAATATTTACGGCGAGACGATGCGGTGGGGTCCGTCATCATTCAGCCTCATGCAGGACCAGAGTATAGGAATTGTAAAATATTTCATCTATTTCATATTATTTGTCATATTCTAAATATTCTAAGTTTATACACATATATTAAAGAGAAATTCCCTTAGATAGCCCTTTTTAGGTTGTTTGTCACAAAAATAGCTTTTAAGAAAGAAAATGACCAAAATGTTTTTTTTAGAAGCTAAAAAATTCATTTATATGCATTTATACCCCTAGGGTTAACTAATTTGGACTTTAGGGTTTAGAGTAAAGGGGTGGGTTTGGGGTTAGGGTTTCAAATTTCAAAAACAAAATAAAAAAAAATCAAAATTTCAAAAAAAAAAAGTCTATTTTGGTCATTTTATTTTTTGAGGACTATTTTTGTGACAAAAACTTTAAAAGTGCTATTTAAGAGAATTGCCCTATATTAAAATATATAAAACATATAGTTTTTATATTTTTAAAATAAAAACATAATTACTTATACACCTAACTATATTTCAATCAATAGAAAAAATAAATTGAAGAATTTTATTAATGAATTTTAAATTGAAACTTTAAAACGATACTTATTTTGAAACGAAAATTTTTCCATACAAAGACGACTAATACGAAATGGAAAGAAAACAAAATATCAGAGGGGCAGAATCGAAATTTTAACATAAACTGCTTGTTCAGACATATGAAAGATATGGTGTGTCAGAGTTTCAAAAGCCTTTCTTTCCCATGCTTACTACTTCTCTCTCTCTCTCTTTACACAAGAAAATAAGTAGAACCAAAAAAAAAACTGATTATAGAAAATTATTTATCCTCTCGCTTGATAAAATGCAAGATATTCATGATTACTCGATGATCGGAGGCGGTGGTGGAGGAAGTACCGGGAGTTTTTTCGGTGGCGGAGGAGGTGGAGATAGGAGGATGAGAGCTCATCAGAACAATATCCTTAACCATCACCAATCTCTCAAGTGTCCTCGTTGCAACTCTCTTAATACAAAGTTTTGTTACTACAACAACTACAATCTCTCTCAGCCTCGACACTTTTGCAAGAACTGTCGTCGTTACTGGACTAAAGGCGGTGTCCTACGTAACGTCCCCGTCGGAGGCGGTTGCCGGAAAGCCAAACGTTCCAAATCTAAGCAGAAGGAGCAGCCTCCTCCCTCGTCGCCGCCGCCTTCCTCCGCCGACAAACCGATGATTCAAGACGTCGAGGAGAAATCAAGTAGTAGCGAGAGCTCCACCACCACCGCCGTCACCGCCACCACCGCCGCCACCGCCGCGGTGAAGTTTACGTCGGGGTTTAGGGGCACCGAAATGAGAAATCTCAAACTCTACGGAAACGGGATCGAATGGTCGACGTTGCTCGGACAGAGTTCATCGGACGGTGGAGTTTTCTCAGAGTTTACTACGGCTGAAACGACTCCGTTTGGATACGGGGGTAATTCCGTAAATCAACAGTGTATAGCTGATAATACTGCACAGCAGCAGTTTGACGATCGAACGGCTCAGATTGATCCCAAGATGGGATTTGAACCGTTGGATTGGGGAAGTGGAGGAGGAGATCAAACACTCTTTGATCTAACGAGTACCGTTGATAATGCATACTGGAGTCAAAGTCAATGGACTTCGTCTGAACACCAAGATGATCAGAATGGTCTCTACCTACCTTAACTCTTACAGCTTCTTCTTAAATCTTAACCCAAAATATACACATAAGGTAAAAGTTTGATGAAGTGTTTTATTTATTTTTATGGGGGTTAAAATCGGGAATTATTATATCGTTGAATATTTGAAAAGATTTTAATTTTCAGGGATTTTTCTCTCTCTTATGATGTGTCTAATTATTTTTTGGTCATACGAAACCTTGTCTTCTGCTACTTTGATTATGTGTTATTTTTGTTTAATTACTGTGACTCGTTTAAGAGTGTGATCACTAATTAGCTTCAGAGAGTTGATATGTTAGCTAGCTCTTCCCTCTTCGTTAAGCCGTGATAGCTCTTGAATAGACAATATGGGAACTCGATGTCTTATTATAGTAGTCCATCCGTTTCATTTTACTTGTGGTTCTATGTTTATTCACACATATTAAGAAAACATATGATTTTATATATTTTCAAAATAAAAACACAATTATCTATATATTTAACCATATTTCAACCAATACAAAAATAAAATAAAAAATCTTATTAATAAATTTTATATTGAAATTCTAGAACGATATTTATTTTGAAACAATTTTTTTTTCTACAATGATAATTAAATAGAAATAGAGGGAGTATGTTATATCTTCGGAAACTCATAAATATCGAATAAAAACAAGTATATATTCCACATCACAACTCACTAAATATGTAACTGATATATGAAAATTGCATGATCCATAGTATTAACTCATTTCTGTTAAATAAAACTAAGTCGAAAGAACAATCTTACGTTGGTTGATGTAATTAAAGGAAAAAACAATTCGACAAAAAAAGAAGTAAAAAAACAATAAAAATATTCTTAAGTGGTACATTTTTTTATTTTTTTTTTGCTTTTCAACGGTGAATAGAAAAGTTTTGGAGAAATGTACGGAAGAAAAACGAGAGCCATGCCGTCGCTTATATACAATAATTAAAAAAAATTAGATCATCATTATCTCCGGTATTTTCACCGAGGTTCTTAGTAATCGAGCCATTGTGCATGGGACCTATGTGTTAGTGTCTAATCTCATGCGCGAGTTGCATTACACGTGGCTAGAAGCTGGTCCCATTTCACGTGTCTTAACGTTGATGGCTGACGTACATAAATCAATGGTCGGCTTGTCGTTTTTTTCCAACTCCCAATCGTTGCTTGTAAAAGGAAAGACTTCAAAGATCTACACGAGAGAGAATGGGACCGTTGAAAACTCTTAAACGCGTGTGTATACGCCGTGTGATCGGAATGGTGTCAGCGCAAATCAATGGTGATGATGATGAGGGGTCCATATTAGGTATGTAGGGAAACACTTGAAGGAGAGTAGGTCCAATAAGACATGTGCATAAGTTATAGAATCTCACACAAAGGAAAGTTTGGTTGGGCGGTTGGGAGAGTTTGAGATTGTCTGTGTGTTGGTGTATTACTTAATTACTCTCTCATGTTCACTAATCACTTCGTTAATAGTTTCATGATGTCTATTGTAAATTTTCATCGATCAACTTGTTTGACTATGTTAAAGGATCTTCGTACTCCTAATGTTTTTTTTTTGGCATTTTAGTATAATACTACAATTTTTTAATCACTATGTGAAGGTTCTAAACCAATACAAATCTTCGTGACACAGAAGATTTGACCCATTATACCACGCAACTCTCGTCCATTTTCACACTCTTTCCCGTTGTGGAACGAGACGATCGTCATACTTGCTATGATCTTTTCCTGATCAGGAGATTATGAATATAGACCCGATAAGTTTTAGTTTAACTTAAGAAAAAAAAAATTATATCCACATCTATCAAAAAAACAATGCCGACTGATTCAGTTTTCTATATTATGGGATTGTAACATCAATATTACAAAATTAAGGTTTTAGCGGTAAAACAATATGGGGCTTATGTTTTGGAGGTGGAACCGGATACTACAAATGATACCTAAGTTGCATAGTCATTTTGGAAGCATAGAACAGGAAAGGAAAAAAAAAAGTTGATGGTGTGAATTCGTTATAGCCTGAGGATGGGAGTGTTACATATAAATTTTAATTTAAATGTTAGTATTATACTAACATTAATAGTTACTGAAAAATGCAGAATAATACTTCATTTTTTTAATTCACTAACGAACCGTCTTTTAACTTTAACTAAGAAAAAGTTAAGAGACAATTCTTAAATATCTTATTTAACAACCGTCTCTTAACTCTTTTAGTTAAAATTAAGAGACAGTTCTTATATTACGTTAAGAACCCACACCCTAAGAACCATGCAATAATGATGCCCTTATCGGTGGGTTTTAAGGCATTGCAATATTGCATTTGGTTATTGAAACGAGAGCGTTTTGGAGTAAGATGGGCGTTATAGCTCGTTAGAACTACACCAAGACACCTTCCAACTTCCAAGGACTCAGTGAGAAGAGTGGGATGTCTTACTTCTTGTCCTTGTGTTTAAATTTTTTTTTTTCCCATCTCCAATGACGTTTAGCATATGATTGATTGATACATGGTGGCATAAGATGCAAGACTTTAGTTAGATTTCCAAATTCGGGTTAAAATGTTGTTTTGATAATATGTTTCTGATATTGGAGGACTGGTATTTTTGGACGGTTTGGTTGATTCCTATCTGACCTCTTTTTCTTACTCTTCATCTTCCTCTTTGTCCTCTTGAACATTAGATTGGTGTTGTTTGTTGTGTTTGTTACTAACACCATCTTCATCTACGTATGATATAAATATATAAAACTAGTAAAACAACGTAGGCAAAAGTATTAACATGAAATTAGCAATCGCCCATCATAGAATACAGGAAGACCTAGAGGAATCTTGGAGGCCAAGAAACATGAAGTCCAATCTTTAACTCTCCAAGTCACAAGTTTTGGTATTGTCCATTGGGAAGCCATGCCAAGTTTTGGTATTTTTTGTGTGTTTTGACTTTTTCAAGAACAAAATTTCATAAGGGAAAGAAGGGATAAAGAGAGATTTATTATGAGGGAGAAAAATGATTTAAAATTTTGAAAAAATATTGGGAGACAAGAAATAAATTTCACAATGTTGTAACACATGCCTACATTTCACATTATTGTAATAAAATGAAATAATTTTAATTGGGGGAAAAAATGCTAACATAGTTAATAACACAGCTGAAAGAAATTCATTTTCTTCTTCTTTTTATCAACTTAAAACTATAAATTTATTTAATTCAACTTTCGTGCGTCAAAAAGACAGCACACCCTTGGAACGGTGGCTAAAGACATGGATGCCATTTGTGGTGGCAAATGAGTTCTCATTCATATTGTCTTTTGCATGAAAACTATGACCTATAAGGATTCTTGGAATTGTGTTTCAAAAAAAAAAAAAAAAAAAAAAAAGGATTCTTGGAATATTCATGGGCCTGTGTAATGTATGTGAACCCCTTTTATCTGATTAAGAAGGTGTGAATCGTGACGGCCAGACCCAAGTCATATAATAATCTAAACTTCTAAAGTACAGTATCTTGTTTCTCTCTATCCTTTTCATGATTCTCATATAAACCCAAGTCATAATAGTCTGTACTATTTTTGTTTTTGGTCAACAGGTAGTCTGTACTTTAGAATTTAGATTACCCTTTTGTACATACTCCTACAAGTGTTACATGAGTATGCATGTAATAAATAAATAGATAGTTACGTGGACAAAATAAAACAAAAATTCGTGAGACACTTAAGGGACCGTGCGGTCATATTGGAGATGTGAAGTTTGACCAACAATAGATGTGCTGAAACAGTCTGGATAGTTAACGGGGTATACCATAAAATTTTGAAGTCTTACTATAAAAACATGTTTATTAAAGATCTCTTATGGCGGATCTCTTAGTGGGATTTAAAAGACGTCTCTTAATTTTTTAATTAAAAACTAAAAGACTGTTTCTTAAATCCCACTAAGAGACCCATCATAAGAGATTCTCAATAAACATGCTCTAAATTAATTTGGACGAGCCCGGTGTAGCAGACTGGATGAAACAACAATTTGGTAGATTTTTTATATAGAGTTTTTGTAATACATATAGAGTTATTCAGCTAGGTATCATAATTCTGGACATCATTTATAAAAGAATGGTACAATCATAATTAAAAAATCGTGAGCGCTTTGTTTTAAACACAAGTTTTTGTATAAACTATGTGTCATGATAATGATCAATAGCATGCTACTAGAAAATATCATAAAAGTTGAAAAGAACATTACAAAATTTTATCTTGTTTATAAATATTTTGCCAAGACATGCAATGCGACATAAAAATCAGTATTTTTGTTTTACTTACAAAAACTTAACAAAATTTGATGTGTAAGTTAAAACCAATATGTTTAAACAAAACAAATAAATGTCTGATTTTTTTTAAGAAAGAACATATGAACTCTTCAATTAACAAATTTAATTTAAAAATATAATCAACTTAATTGGTTTAATGATATATATATATATATATATATATATATATATAGATAGATAGATAAATATAAATATTGTGTTTTCAGCTAAAAACAGATATCTAAAATTTGAAAAAATAACTTTTTTTGTATTTCCTCAGTTGGCATATTTAGCCTCGCTTTCATACTTTTTTTTAAGAAATCGCAACCGTTGAAAACGAATCTTCAATTATATCTACCACCGTCATGTTTTTTTTTCTTGAACTTATCTATCACCAACATGTTTTCATAGGCTTTAGCGATGGTTAGGTGAACTATTCTATTTAATTAACTGTATATCTGAATATTTGATTTTTTTTTAAAGCAAATAATTTGTAAACAACAAAACGACGTTATTTTGTGGATAATCAACAATTCAAAAACCATTTGTTAAATTCTTGCACATCAAACACACGATCTCCAAATTAAAACTTGAAACGATGCCAAATATTCTATTGATATTGTTGAAAGTTATAGATACTTATTATCGGAATAAGTAAAAGAAAACCACTACCTAAATGATATAATGTTCCAGTTTGTAGATCTGTCGTAGCTTACACCTCAAATTTTATAAGGTTATTTCAAACGAAACTGGAATAAACTGGGGTTTATTGCCATTTATTTATTTGGAAAGAGTGTTTGGTATATTCGAATATTTATATACCAACCACATGACTAAAAATGTGTTAAAAACGTTTTGCTGCATTTGTTGTTGTTGGGCTTCATGCCAGCAGGAGATCATGATTCATGATCTCCCTCCACTTAATTGGATTTTGATGTTTGTCTGATAACTTAACTTTTTTAAAAAAGTGGAAAACTAAATGAATTTTGTGGAGTACCTGCACCGCATGCATATTCATTGGACCACCAAACACTGTAGATGAAAGATGATGTGTTTCTCATCCATGGAATTTCTTAAAGGTCCCTCTTTCATGAAACTACAATTCATTTTTAGGAAATATGTAAAGAAATCATATATTGATTATTCAAAGTTTATAAAGATTGAATTAGAAATGCCGATAAATCTGATAAAAGGCGCATAAAAACGATATCCATATTTCCAAATGTACTTTTAACACTAATGATTCATTACAATTTCTTAGAACATCTCCAATGTAAAATTCCATTTTTTCATTTAAAATGAAGTAAAAGTAATTATGAAGTAAAAATGCTTTAACTCTACTCTATTTCCTACTCTATAATGGAGTAATGAACAAACAAAACATAGATTACTCCATTTATGGAGTAAACTCCATTTTAGAATGAGAAATAGAGTAAGATTGGAGCAATGTTTACTCAATATTCACTTTTACTCCAATATATTAATTCGTACATGAGATTAAAAAATCGCGTACTTCCTTGAGCCAACAATTAAACCTGTTAAAAAAAAAATAGACCTGTTCGAATTGAATATTTCCATGTATTGTTTCGAAATAAATTATTTCATTTGTTCGAAAAGCCTACTGAAAAACATGGGATTGGAGATATCAAGTACTTTATTAATCATATAGTACTTGCAAAGATCTATAGTAAGATTCAAAGCCGGTAACAACTTATTTATGTTAATATATATACTTTTCAACTTATTTATGTTAATATATATATATACAAATTCTTTAAAATTTGAATCCCTTCTGTCAGATATATACTTTTATTTATATCCATTAAATTTATTTCGAAATCAGAATGCTTATTGGCTTAATCCAAAGGTGACATTATATACGTATCCAACACAGCCATATAAAGAGGCAAGACCATTTCTCACATAAAGATTTTAACTTTTGTTGACAAAAAAAATAAATAAAGTTAATGATTAGAAGTTGGCAAAAATGTGCAGCTTAATGAGGAAACTTGTGTTTCATGTGGTAATGTTTTTTCTCCATAGATGTCATCCTTTTTCTTTTCTTTTATTTTCAAAATATCCTTGATATTTTAGTAACATAACAATGATGCAAGTACTTGACATCAACAATTTGGGTAACATAACAATGATGCATGTAAATTATGTCTCTAGACCATCTCTACTTCTACCTAAACACATATCCATAAGTCCCCAATACTATTGCCAAGTTTAAGGTCAAACCAAATTTTTTTGCCTAACCAAACATCACATTTTTCATACATGTCACAATGTTCTATATTGCATCGAACATGCTGAAGAAAAAATGAATAATTAATAAACGAACCATTCACTCCTAAATCCCACCGTTGATTGTAAATCTTGATATGCCATGATTATGAATACAAAAGTTCAACTCAGTTAATATATATTTACCTTGTCAAACAATTTTCTAAAAATGCTGTTATAAAACGACTTTCTCTGTTTCTTCAGATTCAGATGATTATTATGATCCAATATTAAAAGTGAAATACAAAGTGTATATAACTTGTATTCCTAATTTTAATTGATCCAGTGAACTCTTTCCTATAGAATCTTTCTATACATAACTTTATTGTGATTTAGTTTCTTTATATCTGGACATAAACCACCATCAAAATAGTCTACATACACACTGATTTAGAAGATAAAATGCAGATTTTTGAAAAGGATCAGAAAAACATAAACTTTTTTTTATCAATTTTCTTATAGATTTCTGGTTGGAGTTTACCTTTGATTTGAACATGGTATCTTTCTTTGGATTTTTTGCAGCTTGATCTTTCCATATGCATATTATTCTAGATCTTGATACTTCTGGTCGGTTCAGAAATTGTATCCCACAACTCTTTCTTCAAGGTAATGCTTATGTTCTATGCTCATTGTAACCTACATAGTTGATTCTATCTTGGGCCGTCTATGGTTACACATTTTTTTGAAAGTTTCAAGTTTGATGTTATTTTTCGTCACTAATATCAAGTAAAATCAATATTTTTTAATTTTAGGTTCCGAAATTAATTTTTTTATTTATTTTTATTATTTTTTAAAAAATTACAAATCAAATAAATATTCATAGTCTCAATGTATTTACAAAGGAATTGAAATGATCTAGTGGTAAAAGTAGTTGAATCATTAGTTTTCAAACCCGGGTTCGAAGCTCAAGAAGTGTAAATTTATATTTTAAAGTTTAATCGGGTATCCCAATACACGTGTCAACACCACATGATCCGACTTTTTGACGTGGCGAAGATGTGGCGCTCTCACAGGAAGAAAACCCTTCTTTATAAAAATAGATTTATCAAAAAACTCAATATTTTCGTAGGGGTTAACACACATATTTTAAGAAAAATTCAAAAATTAAGACAATCTTATTTTGATGCATAGTTGCATTATTTACTGACGTAAGATTATGGTCAAAGAGATTTGAATCCTTTGTTTTCTCCGTTTCTCTAGATAATAGATATTTCTTTGTGGTTATTCCACTTATTTAGACAATATATGATGTTTTATTAAATTAATTGGTTAAAATTTAAAAATAATTCTCATTCACTCTGAAAGAGAGTTTAGTATACATTAATATAAATAATGAATGTGGTTTTAAGTTTTAAAAAACATTAACGACTATAAACTTTTGTATATAGAGCATTTAACGAAAACTCAATATTTTTGTAGGGGTTAACCCACATATTTTAAGAAAAATTCAAAATTTATGACAATCTTATTTTAATGCATAGTTGCATCTTTTACTGACATAAGATGATGGTCAAAGAGGTTTGAATCCTTTGTTATATCCGTTTCTCTAGATAATAGATATTTCTTTGTAGTTAATCCACTTATTTAGTATATGATGTTTTTAAAATTAATTGGTTAAAATTTAGAAATAATTCCTATTCACCCTGAAAGAGAGTTTACTATACATTAATATAAATAATGAAAATAGTTTTAAGTTTTAAAAAATATTAACGACTATAAACTTTGGTATATAGAGCATTTACCGAAAAACTCAATATTTTCGTAGGGATTAACCCACATATTTTAAGAAAAATTCAAAAATTAAGACGATCTTGTTTTGATGCATAGTTGCATTCTCTAATGACGTAAGATTATGGTCAAAGAGATTTGAATCCTTTGTTGTCTCCGTTTATCTAGATAATAAATATGTCCTTCTGGTTATTACACTTATTTAGAGAGTATATGTTGTTACTTATTTAGAGAGTATATGTTGTTTTATTAAATTAATTGGTTAAAACTTATAAATAATTCTCATTCGCCCTGAAATAAAGTTTAGTATACATTAATAAAAATAATGAAAGTGGTTTTAAGATTTAAAAAACATTAACGACTATAAACTTTGGTATATAGAGCATTTACCGAAAAACTCAATATTTTCGTAAGAGTTAACCCACATATTTTAAGAAAAATTAAAAATTTATGACAATATTGTTTTGATGCATAGTTGCATCCTTTACTTACGTAAGATGATGGTCAAAGAGGTTTGAATCCTTTGTTGTCTCTGTTTCTCTAGATAATAGATATTTCTTCGTGGTTTCCACTTATTTAAGAAGTATATGAAGTTTTATTAAATTAATTGATTAAAAAATAAAAAAATAATTTCCATTAACCCTGAAAGAGAGTTTAGTATACATTAATATAAATAATGAAAGTGGTTTTAAGTTTTAAAAAATATTAACGACTATAAACTTTGGTATTTAGAGCAATTACCAAAAAACTCAATATTTTTGTAGGGGTTAACCCACATATTTTAAGAAAAAATCAAAATTTATAACAATCTTGTTTTGATGCATATTTGCATCCTTTACTGACATTAGATGATGGTCAAAGAGTTTGAATCATTTGTTGTCTCCGTTTCTCTAGATAATATATATTTCTTTGTGGTTATTTCACTTATTTAGGCAGAATGTGATGTTTTATTAAATTAATTGGTTAAAATTTAGAAATAATTCTCATTCACCCTGAAATAGAGTTTAGTATACATTAATATAAATAATTAATATGGTTTAAGTTTTAAAAAACTTTAACAACTATAAATTTTGGTATATAAAGCATTTACCGAAAACTCAATATTTTCGTAGGGTTAACCCACATATTTTAAGAAAAATTCAAAAACTAAGACAATCTTGTTTTAATTCATAGTTGCATTCTTTACTGACGTAAGATTATGGTCAAAAAGATTTGAATCCTTTGTTGTCTCCATTTCTCTAGATAATAGAATTTTTTTTTGTGGTTATTCCACTTATTTAGGAAATATATGATGTTTTATTAAATTAATTAGTTAAAATTTAGAAATAATTCTCATTCCCCGTGAAAGAGAGTTTATATACATTATTATAAATAATGAATGTGGTTTTAAGTTTTAAAAAACATTAACGACTATAAATTATGGTATATAGAACAGTTATCGAAAAACTCAATATTTTCGTAGAGGTTAACCCACATATTTTAAGAAAAATTCAAAATTTATGACAATCTTGTTTTGATGCATAGGTGCATCCTTTACGGACGTTATATGATGGTCAAAGAGGTTTGAATCCTTTGTTGTCTTTGTTTCTCTAGATAATAGATATTTCTTTGTGGTTATTCCACTTATTTAGACAATATATGAAGTTTTATTAAATTTATTGGTTAAAAATTATAAATAATTCTCATTAACCCTGAAAGAGAGTTTAATATACATTAATATAAATAATGAAAGTTGTTTTCAGTTTTAAACAACATTAACGACTATAAACTTTGGTATATAGAGCATTTACCGAAAAACTCAATATTTTTGCAGGGGTTAACCCACATATTTTAAGAAAAATTGAAAATTTATGAAAATCTTGTTTTGATGCATAGTTGCATCCTTTACTGACATTAGATGATGGTCAAATAGATTTGAATCCTTTGCTGTTTCCGTTTCTCTAGATAATAGATATTTCTTTGTGGTTTTTCCATTTATTTAGGCAGTATGTGATGTTTTATTAAATTAAATGGTTAAAATTAAGAAATAATTGTCATTCACTCCCAACGAGAGTTTAATATACATTAATATACATAATGAATGGGGTTTTAAGATTTAAAAAACATTAAAGACTATAAACTTTGGTATATAGAGCATTTACCAAAAAACTCAATATTTTCGTAGGGGTTAACCCACATATTTTAAGAAAAATTCAAAAATTAGGACAATCTTCTTTTGATGCATAGTTACATCCTTTACTTACATTTGATGATGGTCAAAGAGATTTGAATCCCTTGTTGTCTCTGTTTCTCTAGATAATAAATATTTCTGAGTAGTTTCCACTTATTTAGGAGGCAATATATGAAGTTTTATTAAATTTATTGGTTAAAAATTAGAAATAATTTCCATTCACCCTGAAATAGAGTTTTGTATATATTAACATAAATAATGAAAGTGTTTTTCAGTTTTAAAAAACATTACCGACTATAAACTTTGGTATATAGAACATTTACCGAAAACTCAATATTTTCGTAGGGGTTAACCCACATATTTTAAGAAAAATTTAAAATTTATGACAATCTTGTTTTTATGCATAGTTGCATCAATTACTTACGTAAGATGATGACCAAAGAGGTTTGAATCCTTTATTGTCTCTTTTTCTCTAGATAATAGATATATCTTTGTTGTTATTCCACTTATTTAGGCAGTATAAGATATTTTGCTAAATTAATTGGTTAAAATTTAAAAATAATTCCCATTCACCCTGAAATAGAGTTTAGTATACATTAATATAAATAATGAAAATGGTTTTCAGTTTTAAAAAACTTTAACGACTATAAAATTTGGTATATAGAGCATTTACAGAAAAACTCAATATTTTCGTAGGGGTTAACTCACAGATTTTAATAAAAATTTAAAATATATGACAATCTTGTTTTGATGCAAAGTTGCATCCTTTACTTACGTAAGATGATGGTCAAAGAGGTTTGAATCCTTTGTTGTCTCCGTTTCTCTAGATAATAGATATATCTTAGTGGTTTCCACTTTATTAGGCAATATATGAAATTTTATTAAATTAATTGGTTAAAAATTAGAAATATTTTCTATTCACCCTGAAAAAGAGTTTAGTATACATTAATATAAATAATAAAAGTGGTTTTAAGTTTTAAAAAAACACTAATGACTATAAACTTTGGTATATAGAGCATTTACCGAAAAACTCAATATTTTCGTAAGGATGAACCCACATATTTTAAGAAATCTTCAAAATATATGACAATCTTGCTTTGATGTATAGTTGCATCCTTTAGTTACGTAAGATGATGGTCAAAGAGGTTTGAATCCTTTATTGTCTCTGTTTCTCTAGATAATACATAATTCTTAGTAGTTTCCACTTTCCTAGTATATGAAATTTTATTAAATTAATTGGTTAAAAATTAGAAATAATTTCCATTCACCCTGAAAGAGAGTTTAAGATATATTAATATATATAATGAAAGTGTTTTTCAGTTTTAAAAACATTAACAACTATAAACTTTGGTATATAGAACATTTACCGAAAACTCAATATTTTCGTAGGGGTTAACCCACATATTTTAAGAAAAATTTAAAATTTATGGCAATCTTGTTTTGATGCATATTTGCATCATTTACTTACGTAAGATGATGGTCAAAGAGATTTGAATCCTTTGTTGTCTCCGTTTCTCTAGATAATAGATATTTTTCAGTGGTTTCCACTTTATTAGGCAGTATATGAAGTTCTATTAAATTAATTGGTTAAAAATTAGAAATATTTTCCATTCACCCTGAAAAAGAGTTTAGTATACATTAATATAAATAATAAAAGTGGTTTTAAGTTGTAAAAAACCTTAACGACTATAAACTTTGGTATATAGAGCATTTACCGACAAACTCAATATTTTTATAGGGGTTAACCCACATAGTTTAAGAAAAATTCAAAAGTTTTGACAATCTTGTTTTAATGCATAGTTGCATCCTTTACTGATGTTAGATGATGGTCAAAGAGGTTTGAATCCTTTGTTGTCTTCGTTTCTCTAGATAATAGATATTTCTTTGTGGTTATTCCCCTTATTTAGGCAGTATGTGATGTTTTATAAAATTAATTTGTTACAAATTAGAAATATTTTTCATTCACCCTGAAAAGAGTTTAGTATACATTAATATAAAGAATGAATGTGGTTTTAAGTTTTAAAAAATATTAACGACTATAAACTTTGGTATATAGAGCATTTACCGAAAAACTTAATATTTTCGTAAGGGTTAACTCACAAATTTTAAGAAAAATTTAAAATTTATGACAATCTTATTTTGATGCATAATTTCATCCTTTACTGATGTAAGATGATTGTCAAAGAGGTTTGAATCCTTTATTGTCTCCGTTTTTCTAGATAATAGATATTTTTTTTGTAGTTATTCCACTTATTTGGGCACTATATGATATTTTGTTAAATTAATTGGTTAAAATTTAGAAATAATTCCCATTCACCCTGAAACAGAGTTTAGTATACATTAATATAAATAATGAAAGTGTTTTTAATATTTAAAAAACATTAACGACGATAAAATTTGGTATAAAGAGCATTTACCGAAAAACTCAATATTTTCGTAGGGGTTAACCCACATATTTTAAGAAAAATTCAAAAGTTATGACAATCTTGTTTTGATGCATAGTTGCATCCTTTACTTACTTAAGATAATGGTCAAAGAGGTTTGAATCCTTTATTGTCTACGTTTCTCTAGATAATAGATATTTCTTAGTGGTTTCCACTTATTTAGGAAGTATATGAAATTTTATTAAATTAATTGGTTAAAAATTAGAAATAATTTCTATTCACCCTGAAATAGAGTCTAATATACGTTAATGTAAATAATGAAAGTGGTTTTAAGTTTTAAAAAATATTAACGACTATAAACTTTGGTATATAGAGCATTTACCGAAAAACTCAATATTTTCGTAGGGGTTAACCCACATATTTTAAGAAAAAATCAAAATTTATGACAATCTTGCTTTGATGCATAGTTTCATCCTTTACTTACATAATATGATGGTCAAAGAGGTTTGAATCCTTTATTGTCTCCGTTTCTCTAGATAATAGATATTTCTTAGTAGTTTCCATTTATTTAGGCAGTATATTAAGTTTTATTAAATTAATTGGTTAAATATTAGAAATATTTCTCATTCACCCTGAAAAAGAGTTTAGTATACATTAATATAAATAATTAAAATGGTTTTAAGTTTTAAGAAACTTTAACTACTATAAACTTTGGTATATAGAGAATTTACCGAAAACTAAATATTTTCGTAGGGGTTAATCCACATATTTTAAGAAAAATTCAAAATTTATGACAATCTTGTTTTGATGCATAGTTGCATCCTTTACTGACGTAAAATGATGGTCAAAGAGGTTTAAATCCTTTGTTGTGTCCGTTTCTCAAGATAATAGATATTTCTTTGTGGTTATTCCACTTATTTAGGCAGTATTTGATGTTTTATTAAATTAATCTGTTAAAATTTAGAAATAATTCTCATTCACACTGAAAGAGAGTTTAGTATACATTAATATAAATAATGAAAGTGGTTTAAGATTTAAAAAACATTAATGACTATAAACTTTGGTATATAGAGCATTTGCCCAAAAAACTCAATATTTTCGTAGGGGTTAACCCACATATTTTAAGAAAAATTCAAAATTTATGACAATCTTGTTTTGATGCATAGTTGCATCCTTTACTGACATTAGATGATGGTCAAACAGGTTTGAATCCTTTGTTGTCTTCATTTCTCTAGATAATAGATATTTCTTTGTAGTTATTCCACTTATTTAGGCAGTATGTGGTGTTTTATTAAATTAATTGGTTAAAATATAAAAATATTTATCATTCACCCTGAAAAGAGTTTATTATACATTAATATAAATAATGAAAGTGGTTTTAAGTTTTAGACAACATTAACGACTATAAACTTTGGTATATAGAGCATTTCCCGAAAAACTCAATATTTTTGTAGGGGTTAACCTACATATTTTTAAAAAAATTCAAAATTTATGACAATCTTGTTTTGATGCATAGTTGCATCTTTTACTGACATTATATGATGATCAAAGAGATTTGAATCTTTTCTTGTCTCCGTTTCTCTAGTTAATAGATATTTCTTAGTAATTTCAACTTATTTAGGCAGTATATAAAGTTTTATTAAATTTATTGGTTAAAAATTTGAAATAATTCTCATTCACCCTGAAAGAGAGTTTATTATACATTAATATAAATAACTAAAGTGGTTTTCGGTTTTAAAAAACATTAACGACTATAAACTTTGGTATATAGAGCATTTACCGAAAAACTTAATATTTTTGTAGGGGTTAACCCACATATTTTAAGAAAAAATTAAAATTTATGAAAATCTTGTTTTGATGCATATTTGCATCCTTTACTTACATTAGATGATGGTCAAAGAGATTTGAATACTCTGTTGTATCCGTTTTGCTAGATAATATATATTTCTTTGTGGTTATTCCACCTATTTAGGCAGTATGTGATGTTTTATTAAATTAATTGGTTAAAATTTAGAAATAATTCTCATTCACACTGAAATATAGTTTAGTATACATTAATATAAATAATGAATGTGGTTTTAAGTTTTAAAAAATATTAACGACTATAAACTTTGGTATATAGAGCATTTACCGAAAAACTCAATATTTTTGTAGGGGTTAATCCATATATTTTAAGAAAAAAATAAAATTTATGACCATCTTTTTTTGATGCATAGTTGAATCCTTTACTTACATTAGATGATGGTCAAATAGATTTGAATCCTTTGTGGTCTCCGTTTCTCTAGATAATATATATTTCTTTGTGGTTATTCCACTTATTTAGGCAGTATGTGATGTTTTATTAAATTAATTGGTTAAAATTTAGAAATAATTCTCATTCATCCTGAAAAAGAGTTCAGTATACGTTAATATAAATAATGAATGTGGTTTTCAGTTTTAAAAAACATTAATGACTATAAACTTTGGTATATAGAGAATTTACCGAAAAACTCAATATTTTTGTAGGGGTTAACCCACATATTTTAAGAAAAAATTCAAAATTTATGACAATCTTGTTTTGATGAATAGTTGCATCCTTTACTGACATTAGATGATGGTCAAAGAGATTTGAATCCTTTGTTTTCTCCGTTTCTCTAGGTAATAGATATTTCTTAGTAGTTTCCACTTATTTAAGCAGTATATGAAGTTTTATTGAATTTATTGGTTAAAATTAGAAGTAATTCTCATTCACCCTCAAAAAGAGTTTAATATACATTAATATAAATAATGAAAGTGGTTTTCAGTTTTAAAAAACATTAACGACTATAAACTTTGGTATATAGAACATTTACCGAAAACTCAATATTTTCGTAGGGGTTAACCCACATATTTTAAGAAAAAATTAAAATTTATGACAATCTTGTTTTCATGCATAGTTGCATCCTTTAATTACGTAAGATGATGGTCAAAGAGATTTGAATCCTCTGTTGTCTCCGTTTCTCTAGATAATATATATTTCTTTGTGGTTATCCCACCTATGTAGGCAGTATGTGATGTTTTATTAAACTAATTGGTTAAAATTTAGAAATAATTCTCATTCACACTGAAAGATAGTTTAGTATACATTTAGAAATAATTTTCATGCATAGTTGCATCCTTTAATTACGTAAGATGATGGTCAAAGAGATTTGAATCCTCTGTTGTCTCCGTTTCTCTAGATAATATATATTTCTTTGTGGTTATTCCACTTATTTAGGCAGTATATGAAGTTTTATTAAATTTATTGGTTAAAAATTAGAAGTAATTCTCATTCACCCTAAAAGAGAGTTTAGTATACATTTATATAAATAATGAAAATTGTTTTCAGTTTTAAAAAACATTAACGACTATAAACTTTGGTATATAGAGCATTTACCGAAAACTCAATATTTTTGTATGGGTTAATCCACATATTTTAAGAAAAATTCAAAATTTATGACAATCTTGTTTTGATGCATAGTTATATCCTTTACTGACATTATATGATGATCAAAGAGATTTGAATCCTTTCTTGTCTCCGTTTCTCTAGATAATAGATATTTCTTTGTGTTTTTTCCACTTATTTAGGCAGTATGTGATGTTTTATTGAATTAATTGGTTAAAATTTAGAAATAATTCTCATTCACACTGAAAGATAATTTAGTATATATTAATATAAATAATGAATGTTGTTTTAATATTCAAAAAACATTAACGACTATAAACTTTGGTATATAGAGTATTTACCGAAAAACTCAATATTTTAGTAGGGGTTAACCCACATATTAAAAAAAAAAAATCAAAATTGATGACAATCTTGTTTTGATGAATATGTGCATCCTTTACTTACATTATATGATGGTCAAAGAGATTTGAATCCTTTGTTGTCTCCGTTTATGTAGATAATAGATATTTCTTTGTGGCAATTCCACTTATTTAGGCAATATGTTATGTTTTATTAAATTAATTGGTTAAAATTTAGAAATAATTCTCATTCACCCTGAAAGAGAGTTTAATATACATTAATATAAATAATGAATGTGGTTTTAAGTTTTAAAAAACATTAACGACTATAAACTTTGGTATATAGAGCATTTACCGAAAACTCAATATTTTCGTAGGGGTTAATCCACATATTTTAAGAAAAATTCAAAATTTATGACAATCTTGTTTTGATGCATAGTTATATCCTTTACTGACATTATATGATGATCAAAGAGATTTGAATCCTTTCTTGTCTCCGTTTCTCTAGATAATAGATATTTCTTTGTGTTTTTTCCACTTATTTAGGCAGTATGTGATGTTTTATTGAATTAATTGGTTAAAATTTAGAAATAATTCTCATTCACACTGAAAGATAGTTTAGTATATATTAATATAAATAATGAATGTTGTTTTAATATTCAAAAAACATTAACGACTATAAACTTTGGTATATAGAGTATTTACCGAAAAACTCAATATTTTAGTAGGGGTTAACCCACATATTAAAAAAAAAAATCAAAATTGATGACAATCTTGTTTTGATGAATATGTGCATCCTTTACTTACATTATATGATGGTCAAAGAGATTTGAATCCTTTGTTGTCTCCGTTTCTGTAGATAATAGATATTTCTTTGTGGCAATTCCACTTATTTAGGCAATATGTTATGTTTTATTAAATTAATTGGTTAAAATTTAGAAATAATTCTCATTCACCCTGAAAGAGAGTTTAATATACATTAATATAAATAATGAATGTGGTTTTAAGTTTTAAAAAACATTAACGACTATAAACTTTGGTATATAGAGCATTTACCGAAAACTCAATATTTATGTATGGGTTAATCCACATATTTTAAGAAAAAATCAAAATTTATGACAATCTTCTTTTGATGACTAGTTGCATCCTTTACTGACATTAGATGATGGTCAAAGAGATTTGAATCCTCTGTTGTCTCCGTTTCTCTAGATAATATATATTTCTTTGTGGTTATTCCACTTATTTAGGCAGTATGTGATGTTTTATTAAATTAATTGGTTAAAATTTAGAAATAATTCTCATTCACCCTGAAAGAGAGTTTAGAATACATTAATATAATTAATGAATGTGGTTTTAAGATTTAAAAAACATTAACGACTATAAACTTTGGTATATAGAGCATTTACCGAAAAACTCAATATTTTCGTAGGGGTTAACCCACATATTTTAAGAAAAAATCAAAATTTATGACAATCTTGGTTTGATGCATAGTTTCATCCTTTACTTACGTAATATGATGGTCAAAGAGGTTTGAATCCTTTATTGTCTCCGTTTCTCTAGATAATAGATATTTCTTAGTAGTTTCCATTTATTTAGGCAGTATATTAAGTTTTATTAAATTAATTGGTTAAATATTAGAAATATTTCTCATTCACCCTGAAAAAGAGTTTAGTATACATTAATATAAATAATTAAAATGGTTTTAAGTTTTAAGAAACTTTAACTACTATAAACTTTGGTATATAGAGAATTTACCGAAAACTAAATATTTTCGTAGGGGTTAATCCACATATTTTAAGAAAAATTCAAAATTTATGACAATCTT
>MU106381.1:82755-116550 GCA_012274485.2 Sinapis alba | reverse complement strand
ATATATATATATATATATATATATATATATATATATATATATATATATATATATATATATGTAAATTACATTACAAAATCTAATTTTTATATGTTATTTGTTAACAACATGTATTTATACATATACAGATTCGAGAGACACATCCATATTGTTAACACAAGCTTACAAGCTTATGAATAAGTTATATTTTAAAGTGTGATAACCTAAGAAACCGCTTACAAAATCCGTTCGGAGCTTCCAAACCATATGATTTAATATTTTTAATAGTTTATAAAATTTTTTTTATGTTATAATTTGTCACAATTTTTATTAAATAGTTAACAATTTTTTGAATTCTAATTAATGAAATAAATATTAATTTTCTTTTTTTAGTTTTTGCAATTTTTGATAAAACATAAAATATTTGAAGACACATAAAATATTAATCTACTGATACATGTTTCTTCAATACTCTCGGGAGTTATGACCCATTATCTAGTAATACATATTATGTACCGGTACATATTTCAATAGTCTCATTACCCGTTATCTATTATTTCACATAGTAGATTGGATAGTCAGCATAATTAGCGGATGTTAAAACTAGTTCAATATTATTTATCCAGATTCGGCCATACATGAATTTGAAATGCAAGATAATACATAAACTAATTGTAACATTTCATTTTTTTGTTTTAATTGATTTTGTTTCTTATAATAGAAAAATTTAATACATGTAGACTCATCATAGGAAGCGTTTCTTTAATAGTGGTGTGAAGGAAGTGAGATTCATTGTTTTCATCCACGGCTGATCCAATACAACGGCCTCATACATTGTGCCCATGTTGTTGCTGCCATCATTAGCCTCCACCACAAGCCTATAATTTATACCAGATACTATCTGAAACTCACCACGAACAACGTTCATGAACTTCAGTACAGATTTGCTTTGTTTGTTGTACTCGAAGACCGCAAACTGGCCAATCTTTATGACGTGAGGATCCTTAACGTCTTTAATGGGACCCCAATCACCGAAACTTTCTGAAGAAAATATGTGAAGAGGAAGGAGGACGATAGAGAGGAGAAAAAGGAAAACTGCCTTATTCATTTTATCGTTTTTTTATTGTAATTGTTGTTTTATCAAATCAAATTATTGTTGAAAAAAATGGAGAAGCTTTAAGGTCTTTTTATAGTTAAGCAGGCTTTGGAATATAGAGCTGAGTTTTAATTATCTTGCATATTATTTATTTCAAAGACTTTGTGTGTTTATTGATACAAGCTAATTATTATTTTGACCCACAAAAAAAATTAAAGCAGTTTAATATATGACCGATAAAAAAGTAACTTCAATTGTTTTTGACCCACAAAAAAATTTAACAAAGTCATTGAAATATGTAATAACTTAAGGAAATATGTTAAATAAAAGTTAATTAAGTTTGATTCTTTTGTTTGGGTATTATTTCAAAATTTGAGAAAAAGAATAAAAACTTATATATCTTGCACTGAGTTGATATGTTAATTATTACTTTGACCCACAAAAAATGTAATTCATTTTAATATATGACCCACAAAAAAGTAAATTAAAATATTTTTGACTCAGATAAAAAGTTAAGCAAGTCAATATAATTTATGGAAATATATTAAAAATAAAATTTAATTAATATTGGTTCTTTTGTTTGGCTATTATGTCAAAATTTGAGAAAAAGAATAAAAACTTTTATACATATATATATATATATATATATATATATATATATATATATATCTTTACAAGAATAGAAAATGGAGTTTGTAAGCAATAATATTTTCTTTTTTTATAAAATATTATTACTAACGACAAACACAATATAAAAATCAAACTTACGAGGAATTTATACTTATTAATGAAACCTATCAAACCATAGTTAAATGTAATAATGGATTTTATGTAAAATATGAAATTATGGAGAATATATACATATGTCCGATTTTATATGGATAAAAAAAGTTCTTACATTATTTAATATTTTTATATTTTTCATAGATATTTTATCGTTGGATAAGAAATTGAATTTACAGCTTAAATAAAAATGTAATTTGATTTTATTAAGATAACATTTATGCAAAACAATATACTTTTGACGTAAACAACAATCAATCACAAGTACATATATATATATATTTGGAGTTACATAAAAACTAATTTTTATATTTTATTTGTTAACAACATGCATTTATACATATACAGATTCCAGGGACACATCCATATTGTTAACACAAGCTTAAAAGCTTATGAATAAGTGTTATGTTTAGAGTGTGATAACCTAAGAAACCGCTTACAAAATCCGCTCGAAGCTTCTAAACCATTAGATTTAATAATTTTTATCGTTTATAAATTTGTTTTATGTAATAACTTGTCACAATTTGTATTAAATAGTTAATAATTTTAAGAATTCTAATTAATGAAATAAATATTATCTTTATTTTTTTAGTTTTTTGCAATTTTTGCAATTTTTGATAAAACATAAAATATTTGAAGATGTATAAAATATTAATCTAGTGATACATATCCCTTCAATATTCACAGGAGTCATGACCCATTATCTAGTAATACATATTATGTACCGGTACATATTTCAATAGTCTCATGACCCATTATCTATAATTTCACATAGTAAATTGGATAGTCAACATAATTAGCGGATGTTAAAACTAGTTCAACATTATTTATCCAGATTCGGCCATACATGAATTTGAAATGCAAGATAATACATAAACTAATTGTAACATTTCATTTGTTTGTTTTTATTTTTTTTTATTTTTTTTATAGAAAAATTTAATATATGTAGACTCATCATAGGAAGCGTTTTTTTAATAGTGGTGTGAAGGAAGTGAGATTTATTGTTTTCATCCACGGCTGATCCAATACAACGGCCTCATACATTGTGCCCACGTTGTTGCTGCCATCATTAGTCTCCACCACAAGCCTATAATTTATACCAGATACTATCTGAAACTCACCACGAACAATGTTCATGAACTTCAGTACAGATTTGCTTTGTTTGTTGTACTCAAAGACCGCAAACTGGCCAATCTTTATGACTTGAGGATCCTTAACGTCTCTAATGGGACCCCAATCACCGAAACTTTCTGAAGCAAATATGTGAAGAGGAAGGAGGATGAAAGAGAGGAGAAAAAGGAAAATTGCCTTATTCATTTTATTTATTTATTGTAATTGTTGTTTTATCAAATCAAATTATTCTTGAAGAAATTGGAGAAGCTTTCAGGTCTTTTTATAGTTAAGTAGACTTTGGAATATAGAGCTGAGTTTTAAATATCTTGCATATTATTTATTTCAAAGACTGTGTTTTATTGATACAATCTAATTATTATTTTGACCCACAAAAAAATAAAGTAGTTTAATATATGACCGAGAAAAAAGTAACTTAAATTATTTTTGACCACAAAAAAAGTTAACAAAATCATTGAAATATGTAATAACTTAAGGAAATATACTAAATAAAAGTTAATTAAGTGTGGTTCTTTTGTTTGGGTATTATGTCAAATTTTGAGAAAAAGAATAAAAATTTATATATCTTGCACTGAGTTGACATGCTAATAATTACTTTGACCCACAAAAAAATGTAAGTCATTTTAATTTATGACCCACAAAAAAGTAACTTAAAATATTTTTGACTCAGATAAAAAGTTAAGCAAGTCAATGTAATTTATGGAAATATATTAAAATAAAATTTAATTAATATTGGTTCTTTTGTTTGGCTATTATGTCAATATTTGAGAAAAAGAATAAAAACTTTTATACATATATATATATATATATATATATATATATATATATATATGTATGTGCATATATCTTTACAAGAATAGAAATGGAGTTTGTAAGCTATAATATTTTCTTTTTTTTATACAATATTATTACTAACGACAAACACAATATAAAAACTGAACTGACAAGGTATTTATACTTATTAATAAAACCTATCAAACCATAGTTAAACTGCTTACAAAATCCGCTTACAAAATTCGCTCAGAGCTTCCAAACCATTCAATTTAATATTTTTAATCGTTTATAAATTTGTTTTTATGTTATAATTTGTCACAATTTGTATTAAATAGTTAATAATTTTTTGAATTCTAATTAATAAAATAAATATTTACTTTATTTTTTTAGTTTTTGCAAGTTTTGATAAAACATAAAATATTTGAAGACGCATAAAATATTAATCTAGTGATACATATCCCTTCAATATTCTCTTGAGTCATGACCCATTATCTAGTAATACATATTATGTACCGGTACATATTTCAATAGTCTCATGACCCATTATCTATAATTTCATATCGTAGATTGTATAGTCAGCATAATTAGCGGATGTTAAAACTAGTTCAATATTATTTATCCAGATTCAGCCATACATGAATTTGAAATGCAAGATAATACATAAACTAATTGTACCATTTCATTTGTTTGTTTAAATTTATTTTGGTTTTTATAATAGAAAAATTTAATACATGTAGACTCATCATAGGAAGCGTTTCTTTAATAGTGGTGTGAAGGAAGTGAGATTCATTGTTTTCATCCACGGCTGATCCAATACAACGGCCTCATACATTGTGCCCACGTTGTTGCTGCCATCATTAGCCTCCATCACAAGCCTATAATTTATACCAGATACTATCTGAAACTCACCACGAACAACGTTCATGAACTTCATTAGAGATTTGAATTGAATAAGCCGGTGAAAATAATTTTCACCAGCATAATCCCAAACATGATGTGTTTCAAGCTCAAGTTTATAGCAATGCTCCGTCTCCTCCCAGTGACTTATGGCATCTTTTGTGCCTACGTAGTCAATATATGACACAAACAAAACTGTCAATATTAATACCATCGTCTAGAGCTAGACTAAGCTATCTCAAAGTAGAATAGTTCAGGCTAAGAGCTTACCAAGAAAATTAGGGCAAGTAGTCTGATCAATTGAATAATGGTCAATAGATCCACTATATCCAGTAAATTGAACATCTAGAGTAAAAAGCAGTCGACAGACATCTTCCTGCACAAAATTTGGCAGCAGCTAACATCAATCACATAGATTAATGTAAAATATTGGCATCAGCCTTAGGGTGACTCAAAACAAAAACATACATGTATATATATATTCAACCCTAACATTCTTGTGAAGATCAAAAGAAAGTAAACAATCTTTATTTATCTCTAGTCATCCAAAGTACTTGGTAATAAGATTGATCTTCTTACCTCACAGTTCGCATTTCGAGTATGTTCTGGATAAAGGAGCCGTAGAACAGAAAAAAATCTGCATATTTCATGTGGTTCGTCACCCCAAGAACGCAAACGAGAGGGTTCCTCCCAATCTAAATTTATTGAAAAATATGATTCCAGAAATAAATTGATGCAATCAAGCAAAGGAATGAAGAAAACCCAAGGCGGATTGGAATGATAAAATGAAGAAATGTTACAGAGAGATTCGAGGATCTAAGATGGAAAGTCCCACCCGGTGGTGTATGGGAAAGATGAACAGTTCAAACTGAAATGTCGTATTTTCTTATTGTTATATTCTATATGAGTAACATAAAATATAAATGCACCTAAAAAATATCTATCTCCTCTCTCTCTCTCTCTTTCTCTCTGTCTCTCTAAGAATTCCATATATGCGAAGCAATTTCATATCAAATCTGAGACTCCTGAATGTGTTACTGGCGACCAATTGAGGTGAAGAAGTGACAGAGAGGAAGATGTGGAAGGCAAAAAGGTGAGGCGGCTAGGATGGCAGAACGAGGTCGTCGAAGATGACGACACAGCCAAGGAAAGCGAGCGAAAACCAGAGATTTGAGGTCAAAGAAGATGAGTAAAGATGAGAAATTGATGGTGGTAAGTTTATTCCATACAAATTTATTCTCGGTTTGTAGACGCGTAATGAATCACATGCTGAAATCATTTAGTTTAAAACATGCAGAAACTTTTTATTTGGATTTATGTATGGGTCAGACCATCACTTCTTCATATAGGTTATATATGTAGACGAGAGGGAAAAGTATATATATGTATGTATATGAGGTATATATTCCCTTTTAGTATAGAAATTTGATAAATCAAATAAATGATACAATGGTATTTGATTGATATTTCTATGGTGTTGTGGTATAGATATGTATAAATGAAATATAATGGAATGGTAAGAGACATGGATTAAGACGAAACATAAGTTATGGATCAACTAAAACAATTGATTCAATAAGTTCTTGCCAATAACCACAGCCGCTGAATAGAAACATTAAGCTGAAAGCCCATACAAAATAAGCACCTAGGAAAAAAGACCATATGCAGATAGCAAAGAACCATGGAATGAAATTATCAATATAAAATAAAATAGTTAATATGGTATGTATATTTAGTATATTGCATGAATAGTATTTGTGAGCTTGTAAAACTATCTTTTGTATATGTAATAAATAATATTGTTAGTTGGAGGAGAATATTGTCCCTTGGGTGATGTCTTTTAAACTATGTCCCATGAAATAGTACATATGGTTGCATGCAATTGTGATTTGTATGCATTAGTTGATAAATAATTTGTAAATGGAATCTTCTACTATGGTATTGGATGGAATGGTTTCAGTTTCATATTTGTTAATTATGTCTCAAATAGTTTGTTTATGAAAGTGAAGTGTTGGTATGCAACCTGTCATATGTAAATTGTTCATGTTGTTAATGAATGAGTAATTATGATGATTGCAAGCTGACCTTTGAATTGTGTCTCGGGTTTGGAATGGATAAATTAGACTTGTGAATTAGGTTGTCAAAAATTTCATGTGAACCAGTCAGCCGCAAACAGGTAAATAACTATTTCAACTTCCAGTGGATATAGCTGAATAAAACCTGGAATTTATTACTCGTCAATCCCTACAACATACGAGGTATCAAACCCTTTCAATATCGTACTATAGTATACCTTACCACAAATTTAAAGCGCATACAAGTAGGAAGAGCCGTACGTGTAGTAAAAATAAACAGCTAGACAACCATTTCTGAGGTTCATAATACTTATTGTTATTAGAAGTTAGGTCAGATTGATCGTACTAGTTATGAGTTTCATGCTATTTTGCAACTAATGCTTAACTTATCAATTCACATATGTAAGTATAATACATTATGCAAGTGAAATGGAGTAGACCCTCCATGTTGTACTATTTGAAGATGATCTATACAATTTCTTATATATTGTAAAGAAATTGATCCCCCTCCTGTGAACTGGTGTTTGCATCTCATATTTCTTTAACGGGAAACTCTTGTATGTCAATTTTAAAAGATATTGTCATAACCACCACAAGACCATCCATGCCAAATGACCCACCCATTCCTCCAACAACATGTCATTATCTTTGGGAAAAGTAAACGTTTAATCTGGTGGTTGTTGGAGGAGCCGGCGAAAGTAAAAAAAAGTTTGATCTTTGTATATAGATCAGAGGAATAATTGGATTTAAACAATATACATTGTATCTCTTCCACCACCGTCGCCACCCATCATCTGTTCATCTCATCCCACTATTGCAATGTACTATTTGTTTTGTTCTATTCTATTTGGTGAATGTAGAATATGAATGTAATTTTATAGTAAATAAACATGCATTATGTTTTCATGTTGTTTATAGTAAGTAAGCATGCATTATATTTTGATATTATAGCATTGATATGAATCAATTGGTATATACGTCTTAATCAAACTAAGAAGTTATAAATGACAACATATTATGGCTATGCTCTTGAAAATCAAGGATTGCCAAGACAGTGTTGAATATTGTTAGCCAATAAAATCTATACCGTGAACCAGTAAAGACTGTACTATTTGTAAATGATATGTATTTATTATTTTTATCAAGTACTTGTGTATGCGGTAATTAGCTGGGAAGCGTGGTGTTTTATTACTAATTTGATTATCACAATTCTCGTTTTATCATGTCTACTTGTGCTTATATGTCACATCATCACTTCTCTCATTAGCATAGTCGTCATTTATCATATCCACATATGCTTTAACGTCAATGTCATCATTTCGTTCTTGTCACATATTACTTGTAACTGCAAAAGATAACACCGGAAAAATTTGACTAAATTTTTATGGGTTCAATTACATCAATTGATTGTTTTATTTTTCATATGTAATGAAAAATTGTTTAGTTCACCAATTTTCCTTTATTTTTATCCATGTATCACACATTCTAATTTAGTTATATATACATCTTCGATATATGAGTATTAATTTTTTTTTCTTGTACCAGTTGAGAAACTATATTACTACTTTGGCATATTAACTTATTCTAATAATATTGTAACTTTTTCTCAATGATGTTGGCCAATGGATGTCATATCTATTGTGGTTCCATGAAAATGTAGATTACTTATGACCATCCACCACTAATGATTAAATTGGGACAGAACAAAAATAATTTAAAATTGTGAGTAAAGAGTGATTGGTCTTCATTACCGAGGTTGATAAGAAAATAACCCATAAATAAAGGTCAATCACTTTTAAATAAGATCATATACTGACATGTTGAATAAAAACATTAAACTGTTGAAACTCTAATAAAGGAAAGTTGAATAAAACAAAAACAGGAGGTGGATTCAATCTTATTAAAAAGATTAAAAAGGTGTTGAAAGGCAAAAAATTGATATATAATTTGTTTTTTTTAACTAATATATATAGTGTAGAGATAATATGTTATATTTTTATTGGTAACAGAGTTGTTAGTAATTTTTTTCCATCCAAATTATTTGTGATCAATTATTTCATAGAAATTAGAATTCTTAATTGATTACTTTTATACCAAATTTCATAATTTTAAAAACTTTATAAATAGAAACTTGACTCATTTAATTTGGACACTAATTTTTTTTGTTAAAATAAATTTCAACAATAATCTTTTAAAACTCAAAATCTTAGTACAGATTATTTGAAGATATAAAACTATAAAGACAACAAAATTTTATGTTATTCTAGTTTTATTTTGCTAATTATCATTGTAAAATAATTATGTATGCACTTTTGTATAAAATAAAATAAAACTATAAATGAAAATGTTAGAATAAAGTGTTGAATTTTATTAAGCAAACTATTTGTAAGTATGAAAGTTATATCAATATTGATTTAACATGTGGAATAAACTGAGATGATGTGAAGTATTAAAATATGTAAATAGGATGTTGAAAAATTTAACCATTTTATATGATGTAATGGAAGCCATTGCATTTTAAAAAGAATAGTATTTTCTATGATAACCTATTTTATTTTATTTTCACCAGAAAAAATGATCAAAATAGATTTTATTAAATGATAATTATACACTTATACATGTAGGATTAACTAATCTAGTTTAGAGTTAAGAGGTTGAGTTTTGGGGATGAGGTTTAAAATGTTTAAAAAATAAATAAATAAATAAAAATTAAAAAATGAAAAATAGTTTCAAAAATATTTTCAAATTTCATAAGAAAAATTAGAAAAAAAATTTAAATAAATAAATTTCAAAAAATTTAATAAAAAGTTTGAATTTGAAAACATATAACTTGAAACTATTAAAAATAGTTTTTATTTTTTATTTTTAAACTATTTATTTATATTTATATATCTACTAAAAAAAAGGCTGATGAGATTTCGCTTCTTTAATGAAACTTATTTTTGTTATTTTTCTCTTTTGGGCTTTTCTGATGATAAAAAATTAAAAATAGATTATTTAATAGAAATGTTTTTTAAGTTTTAACTGAAGAAATATTTAAACCAAATTATTTACAATGATATCAGTTCAGTTTTGATTTATATATTGTGATTTGATTTTGGTTCAATTTAACATGAAGCCGATTCTCTGAATTTCACTTGATGTCTAAATTAATTGAATATCAAAATTAAAATAAAAGAGGATATTAGTTGCCAAAAATAAAGGATATTACTGTAATTTGATTTCATTCAAATGCTCAAGAGATGTTGTTTTTGGAGGGATAAAGATTCCAATTTTATTAGTATATGATTTGAGATTCAAATTCAAACGGCACATCCAGATTAGGGAAGAAGATGGAGAAGATCTGCGTAGCAGTCCGAGTAAGGCCGCCGACGCCGGAATCAGCACTGGACAACGGATCTTCTCTCTGGAAAGTTGACGAGAATAGGATCTCTCTCTACAAGTCTGTCGACACCCCAATCTCAACAGCTTCTTACGCTTTCGGTACCAGATCTTGTCAATGATTCTGGATTTCGATTTCTATGGATCCGATAGCTTCAAAATCTCGTCTTTATGGTGTTTTTTTTTGTTTTTTTGCAGATCACGTGTTCGACGAAAGGTCTACAAATGCCTGCGTCTATGAGCTTCTTACCAAGGATATCATTCATGCCGCCGTCGAGGGTTTCAATGGTAATCTAATATGATACATTCTGCGTTTTTGGTTTTTGATTTCACAGTTTTGATGATGTATGGAGCTACTGTGATTTTTTTAAGGAACTGCGTTTGCTTATGGACAAACTAGTAGTGGAAAGACGTTTACAATGACTGGTTCTGACACCGATCCGGGGATTATTAAAAGATCTGTGAGAGATGTATTTGATAGAATACAAATGGTAGGCATTAAATCTATCGGATGTCTGTAAAGTTACAATAAGAGTACAACTTTTAATTTGTGTTCTTCGTTTCTAGATATCCGATCGCGATTTTCTTATTCGGGTTTCTTACATGGAGATTTACAACGAAGAAATCAATGATCTTTTAGCTGTTGAGAATCAGAGACTTCAAATTCATGAACATTTGGAGGTTGGTTTGATGAATTATCTCCCTCCACAAGTGATCTTTCATTTTTGTTTAGAGTGATTTAACCCAATTGCTTCTCTTTGATGTACAGCGTGGAGTGTTTGTTGCTGGCCTAAAGGAGGAAATTGTTAGTGACGCTGAACAGATTCTAAAGCTTTTAGATTCTGGAGAAGGTTAACTAAGAAGCATTTCTTTGCTCCTGAATTTTGATTATGTATATGTGTATTGACATGGTCTTCTTCACTGAACAGTTAATAGGCACTTTGGCGAGACAAACATGAATGTTCACAGTAGCAGGTCTCACACTATCTTCAGAATGGTATGGTTTTCGGAACCTATGAACGAAACCTTCTACTATTTTTAAGTAATCATTCTGATCTAGTCTCTCGGGTCCGACAGGTGATTGAGAGTAGGGGAAAAGAGAACAATTCTTCCGATGCTATCCGTGTCTCAGTCTTGGTGAGTGATCATTTTCAGAACGGCTAACGTCTTTGAACAGTGTCTTCTGAAAGTTACATAATGCAAAAATGCTGTTTAATATCTTACTGGTGTTCTTTTAATGGATTCTAGAATTTGGTTGACTTGGCTGGGTCTGAGCGGATTGCTAAAACTGGTGCTGGTGGAGTTCGCTTGACAGAAGGAAAGTACATTAATAAGAGCTTAATGATTCTTGGGAATGTCATCAATAAACTAAGTGAAAGTGCAAAGCTAAGGTATTTTCTTACTCTTTATTTGGCTACGCTTAACAACAATACAGCTCAGCTCACCTCTGACATACTTGATTATAGGGCACATATTCCATACCGAGACAGTAAGCTGACTCGAATTCTCCAGCCTGCGCTTGGCGGTAATGCAAAGACTTGCATTATATGCACTATCGCACCAGAAGAGGTAAAAGGACGTTTTTGTTGTTGTCAGGTTTTGCATTTTCCTGGCTTTTACTAATCCTCTGAGGCGTAAGATTTGTTAATTGACTTATCAAAGTTGCATGATCATGTGAGTAGCATCATATTGAGGAATCAAAAGGAACTCTCCAATTTGCAAGCAGAGCCAAGCGCATCACCAACTGTGCTCAAGTGAACGAGGTCTACATTTGAAATTTAAAAAGCATTTTGTATTTCAATTGGTCCTTTGGAGAAGTAATATTAACTCTCTACTTATTCTACCTTATGGCTCTCTGTTTTTTCTTTTCTTCGAAAAAGATCCTCGGCACATGTGTTCTGTTGAGTAGTTTTCTTCCTCTTTATCTAAATAAAATCTGACGTTGTTTTAAATGCTCCAGATCTTGACTGATGCTGCTTTACTGAAGCGCCAAAAGTTAGAGATAGAAGAGTTACGTATGAAGCTTCAGGTATAATCAAATTCTTATTTCGATCACATCTTGGAGTGAGAATGATGCTAACATTAGTAATTTTCGTAGGGATCCCATGCTGAAGTGTTGGAACAAGAAATATTGAAGTTAAGCAATCAGATGCTCAAGGTAGTTTTTTTTTTGCGCTTTTTCCTAGTGCATAGGATAGAACATGGAGCACAGCATACAATACACGAATGGGAAAAGGAAAACAAACTAAAGGTCATACTCAATCTTACACTTTCCGATTTTTGTGTTGACCTTCTTCTCTCTTCCTTTGTCTTCGTCGTCCTCGTCACGTAATTCCTAGTTGTCAACTTTTAACTCTTGAATTTGTTAGAACAGTGATTGAGTCTGAAGTTCTTCTTAGTCAGTCTCCATGCCTAAGTAATTCTGTCTTAGGTGATGTCCTGCTTTCTTGGACGTTACTTCTGCATGATGTTCCTCAACCATTACACCCATGCATTTTTCTGAAGTAAATACAACGTCAAACAGAGAAATTTCCTTTAGTAAGCAAATTCCTAACATGTCATCAGTTTTGTTAGAGAAGTTATTCTTGATTTTGAGCTAATGTGGTGGACTCATTTTCTTGGTTATGTAAAAAAAGTTGACAATGTAACATCTTTATTGGCAGGACTTTATCAGTTTAAGAAAGACACCAGATGCACTATGCAATGTCAATGATAGCAGCGATGTTCCTGGGAGTCCTTGCTTTATATCAGCTGAACGTTCCTTTGTGGTTGCTCGGTCAAATTATTCAGGACTGTCTGATTTTAGTCCGATGGTTCATTCATTTGGAGATATGGCCGATGAAGACACTTGGACGAAGCTAAACAAAGGTTTTGTTGCAGACCTTGATACACTCCAGTTTACACCTGCAGTAAAAAGTCAACACACTCTATTAACTACTGCAACCACGGTGAGTAGATAACGTGTACTTTACTCCTTCAATCTTCCAATAGTAACAAATTAAAATTGAATAGAGACTTCTGGATGCATATGGTCAAACCAACTGTCAGTCCTCTTCTCTTTGTGGTTCTAGTCATCTTATTCGCTTCCCTTTTCATATCAGCTTGCATTCAAACACTCTGTTTATCATATAGATGAATACCCAGTCATTTTCCAAATTTGTTCTCCTTGTTTGGTTTTCAACAAAAATGTAGTGAGGATTAAACACCTAAAACACGTACCCTAAGCTGTCATATTTTTCTTTACGCTTTTAGGAATGCTCGTGTGAAAATGACAAAGAGGTGGAAAATCTCAAGAGTCAGATTGAGTTGCTGACTAATGAGAAGGACAGTCTTCAGGTTAGTCTTTATTGGTTGTTCAAGTAAAGATGCTCTTTCAATTTTAGTTAAAGAGTTTTCTCTCAGGTAGCTCTGACCATAAATTGAACTGTCTATCTTCTTGATTTACTTCTCTGATTTTAGTTAAAGAGTTTTCTCTCAGGTTATGTCGACCTCCTTCCTTTGCTATCTTATTGATTTACTATTTAGTTCTTATTTTAGAACTGTAATTGATATGCTGGATACCAACTGATTTGGAGTTATAATGATTATTTATGAATCAATTATTGATTATTTATGAATCAATTATGTATTGTCAGGTAAAATTCAACGAACAAGTAGTTCGGAACAACAAACTTATTGAAGAGATGTCTGAGCTCAAACAAGAAACGCTTCACATGAAAGAGACTCCAAAACGGTTATACGAGTCGGTTGCTAATTTCAAGGATGTCTACAAGGATGTTATAGTCACAATGAAGGTGAACTGCTTACTTTTATCTTGTGTGACTTTCACTTATTTTTTTTGAGATTATCAGTAAAAAGACTTTTGAACTAAACGTGTTTTCTCATTCAAATTTGTCAGACCTTAATGGTTGAGAAAGAATCTCCAACAGCAAAGCTTCTCTTTGGTGCAACTGAAATCACAATGAACCTTGTTTCAACTCTAGAATCACAATTCTCAATGATTATGGATGGTCAGAAAACGGGTAGCATCGTAGATCATCCTTTATCTGATCAATGGGAAACAGTCCGTGTGAGTCTGAAGAACACAACCACATCGTTGGTGTCAGACGCACAAGCAAAAGATGAGTTTCTGAGCTGCCACAACAAGGTAGCTTCCTTGTCACAATCGTCAACACATGGATCAATTTTGTTCATCTTTTCAGTACTTTTGCTAGGATACTTTGGCTCCCTCTTTATGTCTTTATAGTCCAGTGAACGCCTATGTATATGTTGAAGTGATAATAATTCTAAATAAATGGCATTCTTTCTACGGTTGTTTCCTGGCTTTGTTGCATGCTAAGCTAACTCTCAGAATTTGTACCATAATTGCTTCTTTTTTTCTGTTTCGGGTAGTCTCGTTAAACATCAGCGTTCTAAAGTACACTGTTGACATTTTAAGAAGCTAAAGTTTTAACCAGACAGGAAGTTTGAGTGGCCTCAATTGAGCTAAATACGTTCTTCTCCCATTAGAGCTTTGCTTGAATCTCTATAAACACAATGTTTCAAGGAAATGGAGAAACTGCTTACTATTTGGTTAATTAGATCTTGTGATCAGACTAGTACAGTATTTCTAAGACAGGTTTTGAATGTGATTTTAAGGGACAAAAAACGGCTGCTTTGAAGGAGAAACTGAAGTCTGAGCTCAGTATTATGAAGGAAAGATTTAGCAAGCTGGAGAAAGAGCTGTGTTTGGACAAACAGCTTCTAGAAGCTTCAAAAGAGAGCCATTATAGGCTGGAAAAAGAAGTACAATTTCTGAAGGAAGAAAGAGATTTAGCAATCACTCAATCAGCTCAGAGATTGATAGCATTTGATAAAGAGAATGCTTTGAAAGATCTCAATGTGGAAGTGGAGAGAAAAAAAGAGATGGAAGAAGAGATTAAGCAAATCAGCTTCACTTTAGCTACCAGGCAGAAGTCTCTAATGACTTTTCACAATGAAAACAAATCCAAAATGCAGAAATTAACCACTCAAAATCCGAAATCACTGTAGCAGAACTGCTTTTTGTATTAACGTTTTATTCCATTGTTATAATTAGCTTATGTATTTTATTGATCACACTAGATAATGGTTTTTGTAACTTATAACAACTAGTTATTATTGTACCCCTGGTTATTTGGCCATGTTCAATTAAATTTTTCAAACCGAACTGAACCATAATAGTGGAATTGGAAACCAAAATAACTTTATATAAACAAGATATGGATTCACTTTTCACAAAAAAAAAAAGAGAAAACACTGCATATTATGAATACTAATGTTCATAAATCGAGAAGGCGAAAACTCTAAACTGAAAATAGATCCAAATCCTAAATTAAACATCCCATTATTACTGTTTCAAGAGTTTCCATTCATTTGTGATCGTTCTGAACAAACCCACATGATTTCTAGTCATGCCCGATAACAACTCCAGCGTCCACTTTTTGTTTGTTGTACGCAATATCTAACTAATATATTATACTCCCTCTGTTACAAATTATATACAATTTTAAGTTAGTTCACAACATATAAAAAACTTGTTTTTTACTTAAAAGCATCAATTAAATATAAAAATAAATTATTCAACCAATTATAAAATAAACTATAGAATATTATTGATATATATTTTTTGATAAAATTAAAAATTACACTTTGACATTTTGTACCCAAAACAAATACGGTACTAATCTTCTATTTTGAAATATCAAAACTTATATTTGGAAATTGGAGATGTTTCAAAAACAATTGGGCTTAACTGAGCCCAAAATCTTAAGGTAAGATTAATGGAAAGATGAGGAAAATGATTCTCGGACACAAACTTCTAAAATGGTAATAAACAAGAAAGTACAGAGTCAACGGTCAGAACGTTGACCAAATCTCTCTCCCCACCCCCGAATCTCACCGGCGATCGTCGTTTGCTCACCGACAAATCTGAATCGTATCCAATACTTACAGTGGTAAGCCCTCTCCCAATTCCCATTGTTCGAGCTCAAACTCAACATCTATCAAAGATTCAATTTTAGTTCCTGCTCTTCTGTGAACCAATTGATAAAATAGTAACTCGAGTGATCTGAAACAGTAACTTTTTTAATTCATCATTAACAGATAACACTTTGACGTTAGATACTCTAAGATCAAAGAGGGATCAGATTAAACGAGTCAATTTTCAGTTTCTTTCTAAAATTGTTTATTAGTGTATAACTTGTTATGAAGGAAGAAGAATGGCGACTCGGGTTGATCCACCAAATGGAGTTAGGAACCAAGGGAAGCATTACTTCTCAATGTGGCAAACACTCTTCGAGATCGACACCAAATACGTTCCCATCAAACCCATAGGCCGAGGCGCGTACGGTGTAGTCTGCTCTTCTGTTAACAGAGAGACTAACGAGAGAGTAGCGATCAAGAAGATCCACAACGTGTTTCAGAACAGGATCGATGCGTTGAGGACGCTTCGTGAACTCAAGCTTCTACGTCATCTTCGACATGACAATGTGATTGCTCTTAAAGATGTAATGATGGCTAATCATAAAAGAACCTTTAAAGATGTGTATCTTGTTTATGAGCTCATGGACACTGATCTTCACCAGATTATCAAGTCATCTCAAGTGTTGAGTAATGATCATTGCCAATACTTCTTGTTCCAGGTATGAAGTTTTGCGTGTTCTGTTTTGCCTGCGTGATGTTTTGTCTTATTGAGTTTGTTTCTTCTTTTTCTTTGGGGTAGCTGCTTCGAGGGCTTAAGTATATTCATTCAGCCAACATTCTCCATCGGGATTTGAAACCAGGTAACCTCCTTGTGAACGCAAACTGCGACTTAAAGATATGTGACTTTGGTCTAGCGAGGACTAGCAACACCAAAGGTCAGTTCATGACTGAATATGTTGTGACTCGATGGTACCGAGCACCAGAGCTTCTCCTCTGTTGTGACAACTACGGAACCTCCATCGATGTCTGGTCTGTAGGTTGCATATTCGCCGAGCTTCTTGGGAGAAAACCGATATTCCCAGGGACAGAATGTCTTAACCAGATTAAGCTCATCATTAACATTTTGGGGAGCCAGAGAGAGGAAGATCTTGAGTTTATCGATAATCCTAAAGCCAAAAGATACATAGAATCACTCCCGTACTCACCGGGGATATCATTCACTCGTCTTTACCCCAATGCGCATGTTCTAGCCATTGATCTGCTTCAGAAGATGCTCGTTCTTGACCCTTCCAAGAGGATTAGTGTCGCGGAAGCGCTTCAGCATCCTTACATGGCGCCTTTATATGACCCGAATGCTAATCCTCCTGCTCAAGTTCCTATTGATCTCGATGTAGATGAAGATGAGGATTTAGGGGCGGAGATGATAAGAGAGTTGATGTGGAAGGAAATGGTTCATTATCATCCAGAAACTGCTACCATGAACAACACTGAGCTCTGACCACAAGTACTATGAAGGTAATTTTCAGCGAGATCTTTCATCTACTTTTAAAAGATAACTTGGTTCATGTTTGCTTCTTACAATGTTGTTAATAATAGTGTGTGTCGAAGAAGAGGAACAAAAAAATTTAATTACGTGATTTATTTGTGTCATGGAACCTCTGCCTTGTTTTTCTGATTATGAACTAAAGTGTCTGTAACATTTGTATATAAGACATGTTTTCTTTATCATATTTGTCTTTAGAACTTGGGGAAATTGTTCTTTAGGCCAAAAAAACGCTACCATTATTGTTACAATAGGCTACAACTATTTTTGTATTATTTTTACTTTTACTGTCCTTTCTATTTATCAAAATAAACCAAAATGAATAGTTTTACAAACAAAAAATAGTAAAAGTAAAAACTATTGAAAAGTACTTATTGTTATAACTAAAGAAGAGAAGAGAAGAAATTGGTGTGTCTTATTCATTGAGTAATGAATCCTTTATATAGGATTACAATAGCTTGGGTACAAAGTATAACTTGGAGTAGAGAACAAATATTCTAAGATTTTCTATATGGACATCACCACAATATTCATAACACTTCCCCTTGATGTCCACTATATCAAAGTGTTTTCAAAACGCTGTAGATGTTGCCTCGTTAAAAACCTCACCTGGAAAATCCAATGGGAAAAACCAAGGTTAAGGGAAAAAGAGTGCAGCGCGTAATGACTTCCCTTATGTGTACATACGTCAAGATCTTTGAGATGATGCAATCCAATAAGATGAACCAACTTCTTGAAAGTAGTAGTGGTTAGCGCCTTGGTGAAGAAGTATGTGAAATTGTCACTTGAACGAACTGTAGGACACGAACATCGCCATTCTTCTGCAGTGCATGAGTCTTCTTATGACTTGATCATTTTCTTCAATTCTCTTAATTTCAGAAACTTTAGAACAATGATAGACTTTTATCACTCAAATTGTAACAATCTCTTTGAGTGTCTATCTTTGTGTGTTCTTTATTGCCTCGTTAAAACCTTCTCATGGAAAAATCCATTGGAATAAAAACCATGATAAGGAAAAAGAGTACAACCACACTTACTATCATATTTCTTCCCCTGGAAACAATATCTTCAGGATATGCATTTCAATCAAATAAATTTCTCCAAAGAATTGAGTTTAACAGAATAAACTCTTTTTATTTCTATTATGATATCTATGGTCTTTTAGACTATTTGTCCATAATTCTCTTTTGACTTAGACAATAGTTTCTTGGCCTATTTGGATTTCAAACCAAATTTCTTACATACAATCGTCTAGAAATTCGTCTCATACATACAAGTTATTCATTTGTAACTATAAAGTTACTAATATGACTTTCTTTCTTGTCATATGAAATTACATCTTCCAGTTATGAAAGAAATTGATAACTTTCTCAAATAACACTCTTAAGTATGATACTTCAGGGCCAATCGTATATATGATCATCTTAAAATCTTTAAAGATCTTTAAGATAACATCTCTTATTTTAGATGTTCAGTTTGGAACCCATAACAATGTAGTCTTTTCAAGATTTTTCTTCCAAACAAACAATTTATTATAACTGAAGTCTTCAGGAGTTTGGATTATATTCAAATCCATAATTTTATTGATTCATAATCTCTTGATAAATACAAATGAATACAATTGTTAATCTTATAATATTTCATGTATCCCATAAAATATTTTATTTTGAATTGATCGAATAACTAAAGTTCCCGGAATATGATTTTGATATCATCAATCCTTCATGGATTCTATCTTTCAGAGATTATCATTTTTCAGTGCGTTATATAATTCAAGTTCTTCCTTCATTGCCAGACTGATAAGGAACTTGAAAGTAGTTGCATTTACCACATGAGTCTATGTTTATTCACAATCAATTCCATATTGATCTTTCTTTGGTGCAACGACTCAATTTTATCCCCCTTGTTTTACACATTCTAGTGTATGGACTACTGGTCCAAATACCTCTCTCTTTCACAAGAGTTTGTACCTTTGTCTATTACTTCTTTATGATTTGGTCAATCATTTATGTGTGTACACTTTTCAATAGATTTTATTTCATGATCCTCTTTCTCATTTATTATTTCAACTGCTACTTTGCATGCATAAATATCATCGACGTCGTTTTGCTTATTTGTTCCATTTTATTTTATACATGACATAACTTATTGAGATCTCTTTATTGTCTCAGGTACCTGGATTTCTTTCAGTCATGTTTAGTGTCTCTTCTGGAGATCATTCAAAAACTTTATTTCCTCTTGGCCATTATTAATTATGCTCCTTTTCATTTGCGGGGATTCTTATCTTTGGAACCAACTTGTCTACCACGCTTCAGGCGTGACTTAGACTTACTACCAGTTTGATACTTTTCTTCTGGATCACCAATTCTAATTAGAGCATTTACAACTAGTATATGTGACTTGATCACCTTTTATTTGGGGTCAGTAAAATGTATCTGAAAACTTCTTTACCAAGCTCTATAATTGAATTATCTTTTAGACTTTCTCTTTAGTCTGAGGATCATAGACAATTCATTCGAACTCATTTTACTTTCCAACTGTTTATTTTCTCCCCTTTATGTTGAAAAGACTGATTCATTTACATTTCAGTCTAAAAATAAATTTGTACTTAAATCCTTCATGAATGACTTTAGATTCTTAAGTACTAATGGAGATTAATGTCCAACATATATTTTCAACCATATTTGAAATCCCATCATAAAGCTCTATGGTGGAGTAACTAGAATGTATATTGCACATTCAAAATTCATAGATGGAAAATGGTTCATTTCTGACCCATTATTAACGGTAGGGAGAACTAGTGATTACTTGTTGGCTTGATTGAATTAGTGTTGCTCAAACTGTTTAACACTTATCCCAGTGAATTTGTTATAGCCATCAAAGACTTTAAGACTTGAATTCACCAATATTATAAAGATGCATAGTGGGTGATCAGTCCACTAACATCTCTTTTATTCATGCCAATAGTTTCCTTTAGCTGGTGAAAACCGTATTACCATGTTATGGTATGAGCAAGCAACATGTGTAAAATCATTCAGAAGAATATTTTGGTTCTTCAATGACTATTCACATAAACTGTAAGTATTTTTTCACATCATTACTGAACCAAATTGGTCTAACTGGTTCATGTCAAATACTTTGTAAACTTCTGGTTTACTATATATTTATCTCCATTACACTAATCTTTGTGTAGTACAATCTATAAGAGGATGTATATACTTTCTCTAAAATACTTATATTGCTTTGAGAAATATTTCTGATTTGAAATGTATAACATTTCTTTTGCTTATTGTCTCAACATAAGTATCTCAAAATTCAACAGATTTACTTTGAGAATTATTCATCAATCTTAGTTTCAATGCAAACATAATCTTCTAGATGTTTCACTTATCATAAAATGTGAGATTCTTTAACTCTTCCCCTCGAGATAATAATACTACATGTTTATCAATCTCGAATGAATCTCATTTTGAATCAACAACATATCCTACATGAGTCATGATTATTTCTTAGATCCTTTTAACTTTCTAATTTTTTTTGAGACTTATAAGAATATGATGCAATAAAGATTTAAATTGCATTCTTATGTGTAGTAATATTATGTACTCTTCTGGAGTATTATATATATACGTACTCTTCTGGAGTATCATATATATCCTCTTCTTGAACATTCAAGAAGCTTTATGTTATTTTGTTTGTACTCACAATAATTTTCTTTCATCTTCAGATGATTGATTCATATATATTCTTTATTACCATCCTCATTTTCTCAACTTCAATTGAGAATATGAGTTCTATAAAGAAACTCTTTGGTTTTTTTGACCTTACATCAATAGCTCATTGTTTTTTTGAGTCTCAAAAAGACAAAATAGAAGTATATATTTTTCTTAATCTCTTTTATCAATCATGTCTTCTGGACAATATTACTTGTATGAAAAATATATTTTTCAATATATATGCATCATTAGAGAATTTTCTTCTAGAAATTCTACTTTCTGACTCAACATCCAAAATAGTTAAGTTTTATTTACAGACTTCAACTCTTGTAATCTTTAGATGTAAGATACATAATGAGCTTTAGGTAATCACACTCAGCTAATTATACATTTCTTTGGATTTTCTCCAAAACTCTTAGATCTATTAAGATCAAGCCTTAAACTTATAACTCTCACATATATAATGGTAATAAAATATAATAATAAAATATTTTAAATTATAATGATATGTATCAACTATCATCATAAACATTTTATTATATTAGGAAATAAATAACACTCCTATAATAATTGTTATATGTATTAGTTTCCTATTCTCATGCTGTTTAATTAACAAGGTTTTAATTCAATCAAACAATTTGCTAAACAAATTGTATTACATGTATTAAATTTCATGTATATTATTTTACCTAATAAAAATTTAATTAGCCTTGTATAAAAAGCATGAAAAAATAAAAATAAAGACTTAGACAATAAGATATTTAATAAAGTTTTATTTTTATGTTATTTAATAAAATTTGACCAATTAATCAATTTAGTAAACAAGTTTAATATCACTTGTGCAAATTACTTTATTTAATAAAGCCTTAATTAACCTTATATAAAGCATAAGAAAAATAAAAAAATACTTATCTCAATAAGGAAAAGTGTAACAGAGATTGAAGATCCAATGGTTCAAGTTTTGAGTTGATTATAGTCTCATTTAATATTTTCTTCTTTGTAAAAAATATACAATCCTGAAAAACTTAAAATTTGCTCATAAAATATAGCTAATGTGTTAGTAAACATCAATATATAAAAACTGAATCATACACACTGCTTACAAATTTAACAAATATTTAAAATATCAATAATAAATAAGGTATTCGATTTGAAGTAACTAACCGAACCAAACCATAAAACAAAGTTTCACAAAGTTTGTATTAATTAAAGAAAATACATGTCCATAACACAAACCTTTTTGCAGTTAAATTTGATATTGTTATCTATTAGATTTACTACGAGATATATTAAATTTTTAAATCAATAAAATATTATAATATTAACCGCAAATCAGGAAGTCAATCAAATCGTTACCATATCTTATGTATTTCAGACGAACAATGATGATGAATATATTATCTAATTATTTTACTTGGGTTGAAAACTGTAAAAACCAACAAGATTGATTTACAAAATAATACCGAAAATATCCATTCACTCATATTATTAAACCAAGGGCTTAATATTCGTAAGGTCTAAAACATTGCAGCTGTATTAATAAATTAACTAATAAGCAATCATTAAATTTGCTTTGAAACATTACATTAAATAATAAGCATTCATATACAAAAAAACATTATTAATATTGCAACCGTAAACTTTAATTGAGCAATAATAATACTAAATCAAATTGTGAGATGCAGCCGTATGAGTTATATTACTTCATAAAATGAATGAAACATAAAACAGTTTATAATCAAACAATAAAATATATATTAATGTGATGCTATCAAACAATAAGACATAAAGCAACACATAATTAATAAAAGAAATCACATATGAGTATAGAACTATAACGAGACTGAACTTTAGTTTATAAAATCGACATGATATCATCAAAGTGATTATATCATAAAAACAAAATACTTAGCTGAATTCATATTGGCGGTTAGAGAGAGAGAGAGAGCATGGGCTGATTTTGAAACCAAACAAAATCGGTCATATGAAGAAGTGAGACAATCTCGATTAGACTTTTTTTTTCTTCTATACGGCTAGGGTTTTTGATTCTACTCAGTGGTTAGGGTTTCGTGCTGATAACGTGTTATAAGTAAAGAAGAGAAGAGAAAAAATTGGTGTGTCTTATTCATTGAATAATGAGTCTCTTATATAGGATTACAATAGCTTGGGTACAAAGTATAATTTGGAGTATGGAACAAGTATTCTAAGACTTTCCATATAGACATCCCACAATATTCATAACACTTATATCAATATAGTGGTATTTTTTAGGTTTGAAAAATGTTTAAACTTTTTTCCAAATTTTGTTCTACGAACCTTAGAATTTACATTTTACGAAAACTGGTTAAGTGAAAATTGAAATCAACATTTTGTTGTTAAATCTACTTTGATTAGAATAAGTAAATTAGCTAAATAAAAATTATCTAAATATATTTAGAATGCATATTCACTATAAGAAAACACGCGTTTTGCAAGGGAAATTTGCAAGAGAAAACTTTCCTCACAAATTTGCAACGAAACTGCGAGTGCATTGCGAGAAAAAAAATCCGTCGCAAAACGCTTGCAAATTTGCGTCAACAATATTTCCTCGCAAAATTGCGACTACTTTGCGAGAACAATAAACAAATACACGCAAGACCCTCGCAAATTTACGATAGAAACGTTCGTTGCAAATCCGTTTTAAATTTGCAAGGGAGTTGAGTGTGAATTGCAATTCCATGTTTATTTGTTGCAATTCCGTTGCAAAAAATAGATAGTTTGGTGAAACACATTATTTTTTTGTCTAACTACTTTATGGCAAGTATTAAATTCGCGCAAATTCGTCGAAAAAAACAGATAGGTTGGTGAAACATGTTTTTTTTTATGTATAACTAATTTTTGCAAGGGATAGTTTTCTCTTGCTAATCCCTTGCAAATTTGTGATCCATCACAAATCCGTTGTAATTTTTATCACAATTCCCTCGCAAGTGCCTTGCAAATAATTTTTAAATATCTATATATATGAGCCGAAAGAGTTGTTGAATTGGCCGTCCCAACTGAATCAACAGAGAATATCATACACATCGATCCAAATAACCAAGAAGTAGAAGTCTTTTTTGATGATTCCACTGAAGGATCCGGTTCAGAAGAAGACGAGTTTGATGCTGAAGCTGACGAAGTTGACACCACAAATGATGAGGCTGAAACTAGTGATAGTGGAAAATTTTCTGAAAATGAGTCTGATTAAACAAAATGTCGCATGTGAGATGAATTTTCATGTATTTTTTTTTATTTAAAAAATCTGATATTGCGACGGAATTGCGAGTGTTTTGCAAGAACTTCTCGCAAAGTGCTCGCAACTCTGCAACGGAACTGCGAGGAACTGGAAGCTTTCCTTGCAAAGTGCTCGCAAATGTGCAACGGTTTTCCATGAGTCTCACACTTTCCTTGCAATTCTCATGCAAATCATTCTCATTGCTAAGGTTTAAGAATTAAGCTTTTTAGGGTTTCGTCAAAATTTTAGTATTAGATAACACTTTTAATAGAGACATAAAATATTTCAAATGTACTACAATACAAAATTTTATATATTTAATCAAGATCGTATATAAAAACCCAATTAAAAAGATTTGATTATACTTAATGTATATCGACACTAAACTTATGAAATACGTTGACAATAGGCGATTTAGAAAATTTTAGAAAAAAAATTTTCGTTAACATTTTTTTCAATATCACAATGTAGTGAGTGCTTTAAACTCTTTGAGTCACGACATAAACCTAAAGAATCCCTAAAACACATTTAATTAAACATTTTGCGAGGGATTTGCAAGGGAATCGTCGCAAATCCCTCTCAATTTTGCAAGGGTTGCGAGCACTCTTCAAACCACTTACCCAAACCCTAAAGAATCCCTAAAACATATTAACTTAAACACTTGCGAAAACTTTTCGGAACCCTTGACACGTTAATCTTTAGACTTTGCGAGGGATTTGCAAGGAAACACTTGCAAAACACTTGCAAATTTGCAAGGGACTTTCGTTGCAATGTGCTCGCAATTTGCAAGCGTTTTGCAAGTGATTTGCGTCGACAGTTAGGTTAATATATAAGAACTATTAACCCTTCTTCTCCATTTCTCTTGGCCGTCAAAGAAAAAAAAAAGAGGAAACACATCGATAGATCCCTCCTGACTCCGACCTCTCCTCGTCGCGGACTCTCCTCTCCGCCGTGTCCTCTACGCCTCTGGTCTCCTTTCGCCGGATCTCGACCTCGCCAAACACCCTCTCTCTGTCTCTCCTCCTCGCCGAACTCTCTTTCTCGTGGTCTCTCCTCCCCTTCACGCCGGTCTTCTCTCTTTTGGTCTCCCTGTCCGCCTGGTCGCCGGTCTCTCTCTCGTGGTCTCTCCTTTCCGCTGCTCCTCGCCGGATCTCGTCCTCGCCGGAACTCGTCTCGCCGGATCTCGTCCTCGCGGGAATTCAGCCACCGTCATTTTCTCTCTGTCTTTTGGAAAAGTTATTATTTTCTGTTTATTTTTAGGGTTAATTATCAGCTTAAATGTTAATTATTAGTTTCGGTTATGAATTTTTGATGGTCCTTTGGTTAGGGTTTTAATTATTTAGTTTATGGTTAATTTCTGTGAGTATTGTTTTTGTTTTGTTATGGTGTTATGCTTAGTATTTTGATTATCAGTTTAGTTTAAGATTATTTTTAATGATTATGTCTTTGGTTAATTTCTGTGAGTATTTTTTTTGTTTTGTTATGGTGTTATGCTCAGTATTTTGATTATCAGTTTAATTTAAGATTATTTTTAATGATTCTAAATTTCAAGAGTTATCTCAGGTGGCTAGTGATGATCCCGAGAGCACAGGTTCTGGCGGCCTCTCTCCAATGGAAAAGAACAAGATCTATTGTGAGGCAATTTATTATTGTTCTCAATCTCAATTTCTTTTAAGTATTCTTTGATATTTATCTCTCGGATTTTTTATGCAGCTTGCTCCCCGTAAAAAGGGACGAATGTATGGAGTGGGTTCTCTAAGTACGTCTTTAGGATCTGTTCCTGCTTCGTTTTCTTCTAGCAGTTCTGAGTCTGAGTCTGAGTCTTTGAAGAAGATCATCAAGGAACAAGCTCTTATGCCTCAGAGCCAGGAAAATGAAATCGGGAAGCTGAATGATGTTGTTCGTTATTTAGCTAGCAAAGACTCTACCGTGGCGGACATTCTTCAGTCTGAAGACAACTCGAGAGGCATGTCTCATGGTTCTGGAGATGATGATGAATCTGATGCTATTTAGTTTGTTTTTTTATCTTTATAATGGATGTTAAAACTTTATGTGTGTTTGTGTTTTAAATGTTTTTGTAATGAATCTTGAATTTCTTTTTATTTTAATAATATTTAGATAATTTTATAATTTAATTAAGAATTTTATTTTTCAAAATGTAATTTATTAAAAAAAAGAATTAATTTATTATTTTTATGATTTTGCAAGAAAAATAAATAACATGCAAAATGCTTGCAAATTTGCAACGGAAAATGCCTCGCAAATTTGCAAGGAAATAATGATCGTTGCAAAATTGCGACAACAACCTTTCTTGCAAATTTGCAAGACAAATGATCAGTCAAATGATCCTTGCAAATTTGCGACAAATGATGCAAATTTGCAAAATTGCGACAACAACCTTTCTTGCAAATTTGCAAGACAAATGATCTTTGCAAATTTGCGAGGGAATATAAACCGTTGCAAAATTTGCAAGGAAAAAAATTTCCTCGCAAATTTGCGAGTGGTTTGCAAGGAATTTCTATTTGCGACTAACGATTTGCAAGGGAATGTGTTTGCTTGCAAATATCTCGCAAAGAGCAATTTGCAACGGAATTGTAATGCGTTTTTCCCTTGCAAATGACTTGTTTTCTTGTAGTGATTCTACATTTAATCTATCAGAATAAATAATCTACAAACGACTCAAAGTAGAATAAGAGTTCAAACATGTGTTCGTATTTGCTTCTTACAATTTTGTTAATAATTGTGTGTGTCGAAGAAGTGGAACAAAAAAAATTACATGATTTATTTGGGTTGGAACCTCTGGCCTTAAATTATGTGGCAAATTTTGATTTGTTAGGTAACTTGTACTTTACTATATAGAGAACGTCTTAACAAACACTCTTTTAAAATTCATTAAATTAAATGGGTATAAATAGACATTTATTAAACTAAATGGGTTTCAAACCCATCAAAAAGCCAACCCATTTTTAAAGTTTTTGCTGTTAATGGCGTAATCTTAATTAGCAAACTCATTTATAGAGTTTTTGTTGTTAATGGCCCAAGCCAATCAACATAATGCAAAAATTTCCTAGATGCGTGAATGAACCTAAAATTATTGTAAGTGGCAAAGTTCTGGATGTCTTGAATTGTAGTGTAGATTTCACTAATATACTATTTCCCCTGTTTCATGCCACTTTTATTATAATTGACGATTCTCATTAGCTCCAAGCAATCCCCCAGGAAGACAACCTTATTATACGATAGAGCATGCATTTGTTGAACTACTGATAACATAGCCATCACCTCTGCTACCAAGGGTGAATTGGTAGGTTTCATTGTAGAGCTACCATAAAGTCTTGGAGTGCCTTTTTTCCGAACAAGGACCATCCTATTCCAATGTTTTCAGTTGGAGACTTCCATGATGCATCTACAATACAATAGTATTATGTTTCTGATGGAAGAACCTCAGCTATGGTATTTGGGATGACGGCTTGTCCAACCTGTGTAGGAGCCTCCTTCTGAGGTACATCCTCTTCCCAAACCCTTCCATCCATAAGTGCAGCAGTGATAAATTGTACGATATGTTCCCGCTTGTTACCAAATACCAACTTATTTTGCATCTTTCACATTCTCCATCCAAGAAACAGGGTCTCGTGAGTTTTTAATATCTTGGTTAAGCTAATAGCCATTGTATCCTCTTTCTCAAAAATAAAAATTCAAAAAGGTTGACTAAAAAAAGCCAAAACCTAATCTAGTACTCACCCCTCCTCCCCCGGTAAACCCTGTCGTCGCGGAATCTTTTTTTGTCTCTCCAACTCCTCCGACTTAACGGCTCCGACGAAAGTAATGAAATGTCAATGCTCCTCAATAAATCATTGATTCAAGACAACATGTAACTATCCACATCCCTCATCTTGCTTGATGATATCAATGCCTCTTCAAGAAACTCTAGTTACTTAAACAGATGAAATGCATCTCATCTCTCTACGTTCTCTTTTTCAAACTATATATATATCCCCATCATACTCTTCCTTAGTCAATAAAATCCATTTACCCATTCCTAATACCATGGCTAACCGACAAACAGGGAAACCCAATATGCATCACCTCATCAAAATTAATCAATTAAAACCTGACTTGCTGATTATAAATACACTTTATCTCTGATTTTTGTTTGGATCAATAGCTTATTCTCAGGTACATTATTAAGTAACTGATAGTATATATTATATCCATGCGTATAAAATGACTAACCTACTAATCGACCTAGACTGTTTTGTTTCTTGTTTTTATAAGTGCCTTTCATGTGAGCTATAACAAACATGCTTCTAAATCAGTTTCCGAGTGAAGATGGTAATACTAAGAATCTTTCAGCTTCACGCTAACCGTGATATCACTAATATAATAATCACTTTACGTAAATAATGTGATTGTTGTAAGTGCAATATGCAAACACAATAAAGTAATGCAGAAAATAAATTAAGAGACAATAGGAATTAGCAAACACATTTTGCTTTATTAGAAATCGCCTTAAGCAATCTATTCAAGACTTGATTAATCAGATTTACACAGTGTGTTAATCCTCTAACAACTGCTACTGAAATATTCCTAAGCTACCCAACTTTGTCTCTCATTTGTTGCGTACTTCATCGTCTGCTTCAATACGACTGATATATTGCGTTTTTAGCATATTCTAACTCATGTTTTCAACCTTTTTTCGAGTCTTATTCTTGTTTATCGAGTCTTTTCAGGTCAGGAATGCTTTAGGATGAAGTTTTGAGCACAGGGAGCAAGGAAAAGAAGAATGGGCGAAATAAAGACCGATCGATCGATCCAGGGAGTGGATCGATCGATCCCAAGAAGCAATTTCGGCTCTTTTGTGCGGGACAAATTCCGATCGACCGAGCAAAGAGCCAGTCGATCCTCATAGCATGGATCGATCGATCCCCACCTGGATCGATCGATCCCCACCTGGATCGATCGATCGCCTGGTCGATCCGTTTTTGCACGGATTTGCAGAGCACATTTCGATCGACCGAGATAAGAAGAGAGTCGATCTTCATCACGCAGATCGACCGATCCACTCCTGGATCGATCGATCCCGTGGTCAATCCAGACCGGTCTGCGCGCAAGAAAACCGGATTTCTCGATTTTATTCAAGTTTGAACCGGTTTTGTTTAGGGATTTCGTGAAAACCGTGTTGAACCCTATTTGTTGCAGTTGATGAGTGTTTTTTCTGAGTACTTTTTCATTTTACATTGGATTGCTTTTGGCTTTTGGAGATTGTAAGCTCTAGGGAGAAGAAATCTATACTCTTGATAGAGAAGCTCTTTCTGAACCCTATTTTGATTTCACGTTTCTATTCAATGAATCAATCTGTTATTCTCTGTGTTCTTCATTCCATGTCTGCGTAATCCTACAGTTAGGCTAGGGTGAATCGAAGGGATCCATGAATCACTGAGATTGACATGTTAGATAGGGGTTAATCTCGTAGGTTCTTCATCTAGATGTATCTTATTGCTTGAACTGGATTGCGCACCTAGTTCATGATCTCTAGGTTGTTTAAAATCATCAAAAATGATTGTTTAAACTCCTGAAACGAATCTAGATGAACAAGTGTTTGTAACCGACGGCAGTCGTTGTTAGGAAACTTGTGAACAATTCAAACTTGTTAAATTGCATGATTAGAATTCTAGATAAAATGGAAGTTGATCTTTAGATTTCTAATTCATAGGGTTTAGTTTACCGAAAGTTAACTAAACTATGCTTGTCGTTTGAGTTCGAGAACGGTTTAAATCTGAATCCCCTGTCTAGCATTCATAAACTTGATTTATGTTTACCTGAGAATACCCATGGCCTAGCGTTTTTATTCATCTGTGCAACTTAATTTACATATTGTTATTTACATTTCTGAACTGAAACAATCAAAACAAATTCTTGTCGTTCTAGCTTGACTTTTCTCTCGAAGATTTATAGTGTAACCTTTGTCTCTGAGGAATTCGATCCCTATATACTACCGCGCACTCCCGTGCACTTGCGGTTAGTTTTAGTGGTTAAAACCTGAGTACATCAAGTTTTTGGCGCCGTTGCCGGGGACCAATAGTGTTACCTTTGAATCTAGGACTAGAGTCTAGTCTAGAATTTTATTTTTGTTGTTACTAATACGTTCTTTCTTATCTTTCTTGCGTGTGTTTCAGGTGTATGAGCACAAGAAGCCAACGTTCTCGGAATCTGGTGATTGTCTCCAACGAAGAACTAGCAAGAATTGAAAGAGAGAACAACAAAACTAGAAGAAGAGACATGGCCGGTCAACAGGATCTGCCAGAAGGATTGGGAGATAACCAAAATCTCCACATGGGTAATGAGCAGGAAGTTAACAATCCTGTTGGAAATGCTGGTGGTGGTATTCCACCGCGCCATCCTGCTCAAGAGCAAAGGAGACCTCAGCTTCGCCCTATCGGAGCTATTGATACTCCACATGCCTTCTACCAGAATCGGTCTGCGATCCAGCCTCCTCCTATCAACAGGCAGGATTATGAGATCAAACCTCATATCATAGCTTTGGTCAAGCAGCACATGTTTCATGGTCTGCCTTCTGAGAGTCCTATGGATCACATTGAGAACCTGGAGGAAATCTGTAGCACAACGAGATCCAATGGGGTTCCTGCTGACTACCTTCGTTGCAAACTATTTGCATTTTCTCTGGGAGATAAAGCTTTGCGATGGCTGAAATCTCTACCTGCAGGATCTATTACTACTTGGGATCAATGAAGAGCTTTGTTCTTGGACAGTTTCTACACCAAATCCAAGACAGCTAACCTGAGAAGTAAGATCACAAACTTCCAGCAGAATGCTTCTGAGCCATTGAATGAAGCATGGGAAAGGTTTAGAGAGTATCTAAGAGAGTGCCCACACCATGGGTACTCGAATGAGCACATCCTCAACATCTTCTACGATGGAGTGAACTGGACTGTCAAGAACTCCCTCAATGCAGCCAGCAATGGGGATTTCATGACGAAAACTCAAGAAGAAGCTTACACTTTGATCGAGAACCTAGCTGCTAGCTCCAGCAATCAGTGTGAGGAATATGATAGATCGAGGAAGGTCAGCTCTGTAGACACTAAGAAGTTTGAGGAGATGAGTGCAAAGATTGACATGCTTATGCAAAGAGATCAGAAGATGGTCAGCTCTGTTGAAGACAATGGAGAGGGAGCATTTCAGCATGTTTTCTCTGATAAAGAACTTGAGGATCAGCAAGCTGAAGTCAACTATGTGAATGGGCAGAATAGAGGGTACAACCAGAACTACCAACAGCAAGGATACCAGAACCAGCAAGGTGGACAGAACTCTGGACAGAACCGAAATCAGAACCAGAACTACCAACAACAAGGGTACCAGCAGAAGCAACAGCAGAACTCCTACCAACCCAGGAACACATCAAATGCTGCAAACTCAATCCCAGCTGCTCAAGAATCTAAGCTCGAGTTGATGATGCAACAACTGATGATCAACCAGCAAAAGAGTGCTTCTGAGATAAATATCAAGGTTGACAACATCAACGTCAAAGTTGACAGCATGTACCAGGATCTGAACAATAAATGGGAATCTCTTTCAGCTCATGTGAAGAAGCTCGACACTCAAGTTGCCCAAACCGCAGAAGCTGTCAAAAGACCTGCTGGAGTCCTTCCTGGGAAAAATGAATAAAACCCCATGAATGAGTTTGTTAATGCTATCACTCTTAGGAGTGGTAAAGAGCTGCCTGCTAATGAGAGGAGAACTGTGGAGACTAAAAAACCGGTAGTGATGAATGATGAGCCAGAAATTGTGGAGGTTGCTGAGCCAGAAACTGTGGAGGTTGCTGAACCAGTTGAAGCTAGTGTCGAGAAGGAGACTGTGGAAGTTGCTGTAGACACACCTCCTCCAGTTCGAGTGTACACACCAAAACTGCCATATCCAGTGAAACAAAAGAAGTCTCGCAGAGACTTAGAAGCAGCTAAATGTAAGGAAATGGTTAGCGAATTGACTGTGAAACTCTCATTCGAGGATGCTGTTGAGATGATGCCTGCTTTGAAGAGGTATGTGAAGAGTTTAGTGACGAACAAGGCTTCGCCAAAAGAGAGTGTTATGTCTATCTCCAAGAGATGTAGCACACTGCTTCAGAACAGAGTTCCAGAGAAGATGGAAGATCCTGGAAGCTTTGTATTGTCATGTGAGATTGAAGGTGCTATCTTTAGGAGGTCTCTCTGCGATTTGGGATCAAGTGTGAATTTGATGCCATACACTGTGGCTAAGAGGCTTGGTTTCACCAACTTTAAGCCCACAAAAATCCAGCTAGTTTTTGCAGATCGCTCAGTGAGACATCCAGTTGGTGTTGTTCTGGACATTGACGTAGTGATCGGAAACTACAAGATTCCTGCAGATTTTGTAGTGCTGGAGCTGGATCAAGAGCCTAAAGATCCTCTCATCTTGGGACGTCCATTCTTAGTTACAGCAAGAGCTATCATTGATGTGAAGAGAGGCAAGATAGATCTCCATTTGGGAGACATAATCATGAAGTTTGAAGTGGATAAAATGCTGAAAAGACCTACACTGGATGGTCATACTTTTTCCATTGACCATGCTTCAGAAGATGATGAAGATGAGGAAATGACTGAGGAGTTACTGAGAGATGATCCTCTGGAGATTGCTCTTACTCTGGCTGAGAGTGAGCATGGATACTTGAATGAGGATACAGCCGGGTTTGCTAAGGTGTTGAATTCTGGGGTGCAAATGGCACACATGGTAGCTTTTCTGAGCCTTGATGAAGGGAAATCACCTACACCAAAAGCTACTGCGGATCATCTCAACCCATGGAGTGAACTGAGAGCTCCAAAGGTGGAACTTAAAACACTTCCAGCAGGGCTAAGGTACGCATTTCTTGGTCCCAACTCTACTTATCCTGTGATCATCAATGCTGAGCTGAACAACGTTGAAACTGCTAAACTTTTGTGTGAGTTAAGAAAGTTCCGTAGAGCAATAGGCTACTCACTAGATGACATTCCTGGTATATCACCTGATCTTTGTATGCATAGGATATATCTAGAAGATGAATCAAGGAATTCTATAGAACATCAGAGGAGGTTAAACCCGAATCTAAAAGATGTTGTTAAGAAGGAGATAATGAAACTTCTGGAAGCTGGAATAATTTATGCTATCTCTGATAGTAAATGGGTTAGTCCCGTGCATGTTGTACCAAAGAAAGGTGG